>JANHFT010008694.1:11055-37687 GCA_032467955.1 Pseudoxenodon macrops
GCAGTTCCAGATTGTCCAAGCCCAGAATTTTACGTCTAGTGGCATTGCTGAAAATGTTAATGCCTTTACTGGTGTATACCTATAATAACTTCAGACTTTTAGTGATACATTTAATAATTCATTAAATTAGATACAGGATGGGACAGAGGAAGATCCTCTATGAATCTGTAGCACCTTTTTGTGGCCATTTAACTTTCTTGGCACCTTTTCTTTCTTTTTTCATTCATGTAAGAAAAAGTGCCCAGATATACCAGTAAAACATACCCTGTCTGGATGCCTAGTGCCACTCTAGGAAAACAAAGCCCAGGAAGGAGTTATCTCTATGCACATATATCTAGGATATGTGCATAGGGGAAAAGGTAGACTCCTATTTTCTGGTAAATTACATGAAAGAGAATTAGTTCTGAAGCTGCCCCTGTACAAATGAGGAACAGTAATTCGGATAGTCCTGTCCTGTTAACTCAAGTGGCATTCCCTCACCAACATCCAAGAGCAGTCTTACAAAAGAGCTGCTACTTGATCCTTCTGGTTAAAGATGCCCAGCATTTAATCAGGCAGATGAGAAGCGTATCTATTGGCTTTCCCATCCTGTGGAGAATTCCCTTCTCCTTCTCTGCACGGCTACAAAAAGAGGCAATTTCCTAATCTGCTTTTTCTCCCATTTCCTTTTAGATCAGCCAGTAAATTCTGCAAGAGGCTTGGCATGTGTTTTGATGACAAGGGTCTCTGGGCTTGAACTCAAACAGAATTAATTGGACGTCACAAATTCCTTCACGGGGCTGCTGCCAGTGAAAGGAATAACAACCTTGAAGTGGATCTTAATCTTGCTCAATTAAGATGAAGGCAACTCCATTTACTACCAGGCCTTTGGAGTGAAGTTGGTGGATGCCAGTCACGATAAAGCTGAGAACTGGTTGTAGGGCTGTAAATGCTTTTTTCTGTGAAGTTGGTTGAATGGTTTGGTCAAAATTACTAAAACACACATCAGAAGAGAAACCAAAGATTTGCCCTCTAAAGCAGGGGTCTCCAACCTCTCCTGAGGAATTCTGGGAGTTGAAGTCCACAAGTCTTAAAGTTGCCAAGGTTGGAGACCCCTGCTCTAAAGGAAGCTGGACATGTGACTGATGCATTTCAAGAGAGAAAGAAATGAGCCTAAGCTGAAATCTTTGCACCCGACATGAGAAGTCTTCAGAAAAGGGCAGAACAGAGAGAAATCTCTCACTGGTCCTGAAGAAATAATATACAGGCAGAAGATATACTAGATTGGGGTTCACAGTGAGATTGGAGGATATTTGAGAGTGTTATAGCAATAGCACTTAGACTTATATACCGCTTCACAGTACTTTTTACAGCCCTCTCTAAGTGGTTTACAGAGTCAGCATATTTGCCCCCAACAATCTGGGTCCTCATTTTCCCAACCTCGGAAGGATGGAAGGCTGAGTCAACCTTGAGCCTGGTGAGATTTGAACTGCTAAATTACAGGCAGCCAGCAGGCAGCAGAGGTAAGTTGCTGTACTGCATTCTAACCATTGTGCCACCACGGCTCCTGTGGTTATGCACCACAGTTATGCTAGTTCTGCCATCATACCAGGTTAAAAATGATTTTTTGTACTATTAGTTCAATTATTATCGAATGAGTAAGTGCAATTCACATCATTCCGCCCATGTTGTGATTTCTCTTCTGCCATAGTACCAATGATAACTTACTGGCAACTTCTGGAAGACTTGCAAAACTATATATTTTATGAGTACTCTTTTTTTGCAACTCTGTTTCAATCTTGGGGAAACAATATTCACTTAGATCAGTTTCTTAAATTAGTTATTGACTCAGATGCATCATGGAACTATCTTGATTCCCAAAACTGAATATAGGAAATGCCTGATAGTATCATTTAATTTTTAGTTTCATGGTATCCAAATAGCCATTGATCAATGTGAGTTTTCAGATGGGGAAGTCTTTTCACAGACTCAGACTATGTTTAAGCAGAAGATCAATTCCTCTTGTCCCAAATCTTAAGTTATACCTAAGAGACATGCTATTAACATTAATCTGATGGGACACAGTAGTGCCGTATATTATTCCATCAGAAGCAGCATATATTTCTTTTAAAAAGGCTTGACCATCTCATTTATAAGACATGCCTAGTCTCATCTCCACAGAATTTTGTTTAATATTTGGTCTGCCTCTGAAAATTAATTCAAAATGGTCTGGATAAAATGCTTCTCAGTTCTCAATAATAGCCCTCAAAAAAGAATATAAACCTATTATTCAGTGTAGAGGAATATAGATTATAAGGAAGAAGTGCAAGTACCATTAAGTAAATGAAAACTCGATTCTGAAAGGAGAAAGTGCAAGAAAGACATTCAAAACAACTCTTTGAAGAGGAATATTTAGGTAGGTTTCCAAGATTGTGCTATTATGCCCTATGGCAATAGCGTTTCAATAGTCCCTGTTTTGTTTGTTCCATGTCCTGACCCAATGTAAAGGTTATTAATTCAACTGTAAAGTCCTAACAAATTCAGAAGTGTACCAGGATGTGCCTTATTCCTCTACATGTATTTTCCTAGGTTCTTATGTAGTGCTGTTTTGTGACTGATATCTCTCAATGATTTCGATTTTATTGATGCAAATGTAAATATCATTCAGGGATTTTTGTCAGGGCAAAGATGGGGCAGTAATCAGGAAAGACACAGCTATGATCATGCAATCAAAGTTGCCATCTTGATTTTTCCCCCCTTTTACCCACATGCATAGAAATGCCAGCGATTCATTGTCACCAAATGAACTGAAACTGAAATTTTGATTGACACAATTGGGTCCTCTAAGCTTTGGAGAAAAAAGAGATGGCTTCTTGACTATTATGGAAACAAGGCAAAGGGAAAATAAATTCACCTAATGATGCTAGTATCAATGTTGCTAGTTTATTTGAAGAAAGGATTGTCTACTATGGTCTTGATAAGATGCTTGTTGAATACGGTACTATCTTCTTGCCTGATCTACTTTCCAAATCTATAATCTAGGTATTCTCAGTCCATTAATCATAAGGAAGTCCTTGGTGATTGGTGACTTTCTTGCAGGCATTTCATTACCAAACTAGGTAACACTATCAGTGCACTAGTTTAGTAATGAAAGGTCTGCAAGAAAACCACCAAGCTCAGAGAGCACCAAGGACCCCACATAAGGAAACCCTATGCTCAAGTAAGACTGTCAATTCTATTTGTGGCAGCAGTAATACTATTTCCTTAACACATCGTATCCACAACCTTCTCTTCTCTAGATGCTTGACTTATTTTTTATCTAAACTTCCCCTCCCCCCAAATGTCATATCCTGAAAGATTAATCATGTGGCCACACTGATCACAAGCCCTTTAAAAAAAAGCAAGAGCTTGGCTTCATATATACTTTTTATAGGTTTCTTTTTAGTATTTTACTTCTACACCACCCAGAGTCCCTCTGTCAGAGAGGGGGGGGAGGGAGAGAGAGCAGACATTCTTGTCCTAATCCCAGTGAAAGAGTTTTATTTGTGAGAAGATCAACATAGATCAATTTATCATTTTAGGGACTTGTGGGACCACAAATGAGAACCATTACTGGTAAGGGTTGACATACATGAGAGTTACGTCAGTCTTTAAAGGCAGACCAGACTAGGAAACCAAAGTCATGCAAGTTAATATTGCTCTTATTATAGGGGAGAAGAGGAGAGAAGAGAGATAGGAGAGAGAGTAGGAGGGGAGACAGAGAAGGGGAGGTAGAGAGAGAGAAGGGAGGAAAGGAAGGAGAGGGAGGAGGGGAAGGGAAGACAGGGAAGAAAGAAAGGAATGGCTGTATGGAATAGAAAGGGGGATGGTAAAAAGGCAACCTTGAATTAACAGAGGAATAAGACAAAGTAGAATATATGTATAAACGTTTTGGAAAAAACGAATGCCATGTGAAATGTGATAATAAATATGTGAATGTATGTATGGAAACAAAATTTAAAAAATTCCAAAAAAATATTACTCTTATTATAAAGTTATGGTAATGGAATCTTGCAAGTCTGAATGTTCTTCCCTTCTCCCTCCCTCCATCTTCCCGAGAGCCAGGGAGGCCTTGTCTGAGAGGCTTTCTCAGATTGCAGTTCTTCCCCAGACTCAGGTTTTCTTTATCTGATCATTGTTTTGGTAATGGCTCTTCCTTCCATTCCTCACCCTTTCTTCTTCCTATTATAAAGTGAAGAAAGATGGATGAGAAGCAAGTATTTGCTGCTCAATATAGTGCCTGTGGACCCCAGTCTGCAGTTAAGGACCTCTTGATTCCTTCCAAACTCTCTGCTTATTTTTTAAAATTGATCTTTTAAAAGCCACTCAAAGAAAGAAAAGAAGCAATTTAGGAAGTGAAATTAGATGTCCCAGAGGATGAACGATTGTATTGTCTTTTTAAAAGCAAAGATATGTCAGTGTATGTGATGTCTTAATTTGTTTTTATGCAGTGTATTGTACAGCCTTTGTTTTGTAATAGGGTGACATTTGGGGTTCTAATCCCCTCAAGGACGTTCCAAGTTCCTTGTCTCTGTAACAAATGGCCTTCTGTAAAATGGATCAGAAAATCGTGGGCTCAAGAAACCGACTTGGTGTTTTAGAGGATGGTCAGATTTACATTTGTTGGTCTTTTCACCAAAAGCCACAAATTAGTTTTCCAGGAAATATGATTCGTCACTTCCTGTCAACCCTGAAACTGACCTGGCTGAAGCCATTTTGGAGTTTCGGTGTTACCACACTGGAGCGAGGGATAGGGAGGAGGGATTAGAGATACCTGGGGATGTGTAGTCAAAATAAAATATTTTCTCTTGGGAACCAAGGACGTTCTCACACCTGGCTGGAGGAAGGAGTAGTCATGTCACCAGGCCCAGCGGACACTGCATTGATTGGGCTATTGTGACTGATTGTTTGGGACTGGGGAGGGGGTGACTGTTACTTTTGATTAAGTGAAAACCAAGGGGCCCTTTAGAGTTGCTTTTCACCAGATATGTGCCAATTTGATATTTCCAATAGCTATTCTTTGTGGAATCTACCTGCCTCTGAGTTTTTGCTTGCAATGGATCTATTACTTGGAACCCTGGCACTTACCTTGTCACCATGGCAGATTTCATGTAAGAAGACCGCAGAATATTCTGCATCCTAAAAATATGTTTCCTCAGTTGATTGTCCTAACAACCTAAAAATTGTACCCAGCAGAGAGAATTCTGAACCCAGATTTGATATTTGATATATGCCCAATAATACATTTTTGAAAAGAAAGGGAAAAGAACATCCAACAATATATTTCTGATTTAGAAGTAATAGAAGTACATCACCACGTTTTCACTTTTTAGTTTTATATTACTTCATTCCGTTGGTAAAAAATTATCTCATTTTGCCTGCATGCAAGTGATTGCATATACCTTTGGAATTACAGTTATAAAAATACAGCTCACATAAAAAATGTAGTTAATAACATTCATGATCCTAAGGAGGATTTATTACTATTGAAATGGGATTTACATCCTTCTGCCAAATAATAATGTAACTGATATTAAAATACATGACCTAGGCTGACCCAAAACTAGTTTAGTTATCATGAAAGAGTTTACAGTTTACAGAGTTTACAGAAACTGGGAATTGATTCCAAGGAAAGAAGGGATTGCCATTCTACAGTGAGATGGTAGATTTATTAGAGAAACGGTCCTTGCAAAAGCTTCATTAAAACGGAAAAGGAAGATATTCTCAAGTCTCTATTTATCACATTTCTGATAGGATAAATGTTTTCCCTGCTGCCTTTCCCTGACTAGGACCATTGTCTTTTTAGGCCCAGTGGATTATTCTTAGTAAGAATTGCTTATTTTGGAGATTCAGTTCTGTTTAGGATGGGTCAATTTACAATTCTGTGGTTATCTTTAATGAAATGAAATACCTTAATTTGGGGGAGGGGGTGGAGTGATTACATATATTCTATTTCTTTGTTTGGTTTCTTTCCTCCCAGCAATATTTCGTAGTCTTTCTTTCTTCTCCCCAACAGAGCCTTCTCCTTTCCCATTTTAAAACCCCAAATTGCAGTGAAAGGCTTTCTCCTCTGCCAAGATGCTCTTGATTCAAGGTCACCCAGGGAGCGAGGAAAGACAGTAGCGGCTGGAGTAAGTGCTGTGGGCCAGCACAGATTTAGAGAGCAGAGGGGAGGCGGGCATACCCTGGCAGCTTTTAAAGGACCGGGAGGGCAGCTGCCCGTATGACAAATTAAGAATCTGTGTGAGAGCATCAAGAATGGATGAGATTGGGGAGTTCTTTCATCTCAGCCATAAATAGAGCATTAAAAATTAATCTGCGGCAAGGCATCCCACTGCTCATGCTATCATGAGCAGGTCTCCTAAGCCTTATGCAGAGACATTATGGGCAACTTCTTTTGAAAGCTGGCAACCCTGTGAGAGTGTTCCTTCCAGTAGAAAGGAAGACTTTTAGATTTTTAAGCTATACAATTTGGGATGAACAGCCTTCGAATGGTGTGGGAATAGGAATGGATTTCCAGAAAAAAGATTGCAGACTACAGGAACCAGGACCACTATTCAGGTGACTCTTGAGCACACAGATAAACCTCCAAGAGTCTCAATGACTCTCTAAAATGAAGCAGATTAGCAACAGAGGTGGCCTCCTACCGTTCTATCCGGTTCTATAGAGTAGGTACTAACTCTGCGATGACGTCATGGAGCCGGTTCCTTCACGGTCTCCATGAGTGCCGCCATTTTGGATTTTGCTTATGCATATGCGCGGAAGCTATTTTTTATTGCCGCGCGCAGACGCGCTTAAGGCGCAACCCTGAGCAAATTGGCAGTAAGAACATTCAGAATCCACCTCTGGTCTGCAAGGAATATATTTCCTTCCATTCCCCACTATCCTGTCAGAACTGAAGAAGCTTCTTGGATGAGAAGGGAAATGTCTTCAAAAGAAAAAAAACAAGAAAGTCCAGTTGCCTCCTGAAAAAGCACCTTTGGGACAACCATGACCTGGAGGACCGAGAATCTCTACAGACTGATTGAGTTGTGAGTATTTAGCATTGTGCAGACCCGGAGCAGTGATTTGTGGGACACTTTCTTCTTTCTTTCACTGTTCCTGTGACATTCCTCCTGGGCTGAACTATTTATGTTATGTTTTGAATCAATCGCATCTCATTCCTGTCCCTTTTTTCTCTTCCTTCAGGCGAACGACCTTTCCCTTGTACATGGCCAGAGTGCCTTAAAAAGTTCTCTCGCTCTGATGAGTTAACAAGGCACTACCGAACCCACACGGGGGAGAAGCAGTTTCGATGCCCACTGTGTGAGAAGCGGTTCATGCGGAGCGACCATCTGACCAAGCATGCCCGCCGCCATACTGAGTTCCACCCTAGCATGATCAAGAGATCTAAAAAGACCAGCTCTGCCTCCTTTTGAAGGAAAGACTGCAACCAGGGGTGAGGGTGGGGAGATGGCCGTCAGTGGGGAAAAAAAAGCAGAATGGATCAGCACAAATATGTCCCACCACTGTACAGTAAAATCCCACCCACCCCAACTTGCATTTTTAAAGCACATGTAGCTGGAAATTGAAAGATTTAACATTTTTGTTCTGTCCACCCTGCTGTGCTACCAACCACAGTCTTAAACCAGTGGCTGTTGGGTGGGCGTGGGGAGGGGAGGGAGGGGGCGCTGTATGGGGATCAGCAGAAATAATGCAACTTTTTATAGTTTAAAGAATCAACACTGGTGTGTGGGTGCATGTGTGTGAACACAGATACACACACACACACACACACACACACACACACACATCTGTATATAATTATATGTGACTGGGTGATTTGACCTGTGACACCACAGTAGTGATTCCAAGCTCTTTGTGATTGCTGTGTCATGGAGATGTTTTGTTGACTAATGTAATGCTGCTTGTATTTTAAAACAAAAGAGAAGAAGAAAAAACTAAAACAAAAAAAAAATCCAGTTTAGTGAAACCACTTTCCAACTCACTTAAGTATTTTTCAAGTAAAGCAAAACAAAAAACATCGTCGCACATGATAGATGGAATTTCACGTTTCTCTCTCAGTGGTCCACCCTGTTCAAGACTGTTAAGAAAATAAAAAAAATTCATCATTCACAGTACCAGATTGGTGGAAGGAAACTGTACTTTTCACCAAGTTATCCTTTTTGAGCTGCTCTTTTTTTTCCCAGTGGAAACATGCACAGAAACCAATTATGAAACCAAAAGGAAAACAAGAAATCAGCTGGCGTCACACACAAGAGGCTATTCTTTGCCATGTAGAAAAGAAACAATGCAACCTAAATCATGCAAAGAAATGTGGCAGAAGTATGAGACTATTTTCCCTCCCTCCTTTAGCTGTTCCTAGACTTTCATCTGAAAAGCAACCATATACTGTACTGTACTATATGAATACCACTACCAGTGCTTTATTCTGCTGGGTTTTGTTGGAATGAATGCATAACAGCAGCAACCATCTTGATAAGCTACCACTTTTTTATAAAACTTTTTTTTCCTCTCTCTTACGACTCTTTTTCTCAATGGTGCATTTTCTTCACCTCTCGCCAGAATTCTGTCTCAGCTAACGGAACTATGCGTATTTGGAGTCGGTAGAGAACCTTTTTTTCTCGTTTTATTTTCTCCGACAGAACATTCTCTATGTGGACGAAGGCAACTAACACTAATTTTTTTAAACTACTTTTTAACGGTCTTCTTTTTCATAAATTGCAGCTGTTGTACAGAGTCTGGGGAATAACAACCAAACTAATTGCAAGTCGGAATTCAGACTCGGATGCAGGAGGCGTGTCGAAATACCCTTCACGACATAGCCTCACCACTACGTACCTTGCAATCTCAATCCTCCGTATCAGGCTTGATACAGTTAACGATAATGGCAATATTTCATCAGTTTCAAATGCTACGGTTTGCTCTTCGGAACAGAGGCACCATCCACATTGGAGAAAAGCTCTTGCATCTAGCCAAGCTGTGTCATCTTTGTTAATGTCGAAAGCATGAACCTGACAAAGGTTGTAATCCATGGACGTTCCCTCCCCCATCTCTCGTGGTGATGGAGAATCATGTTTACAGACTTCCCTCCTGCCCCCTCTGTCCTTGACTCTTCTTTCTCATGATGGAAGGAGTGGTGCAACTGTCCTACGTAGGGCTAACTTTGTGGGTGAGGAAATCACACAGTAGCCAGAGGGATTACACCTGGATCCGTTTGCCCAACTTTGTAAAGAATCTGTACATACGACCTTGTAAAGTATACCTGCTATGACAGTATCTTGTTCTTGTTTCATCCGATAGAAAGCTAGCTTCCTAGAAAAATAAAATAAAACATCTCAGAGAGTAGAGTATTCTACAATTGTCTGTGGCTTCCAGCACTAGAACTCAGTATGCATCAAGCATTTTTACCTGTGTGGCTCATTATAAAACCTGTCTATGCGAAAAGAACAGCTTTTAAATAAAGGTGTTGGGGCAATGAACAACTTAATGGCATTTCAGAAGCAAAAAGGAACGAGTGTTCTTCAGTGAAGACATGTCAGGAAACCAAGCACACTTTCTACCTCCGTTTCAACTTCTTGAAACGTTTGTTTTATGATAAACCAAAATTAATTTCTGGTGTCCAAAATAAATTGTAGGGATGTTTGTTCTTCCTTATAAAAATAGGTAGCCTGGCTCTTTCTATTGCTCTAGTGTTAAAAAAAAAAAAAGTATTCTGCTTTTATCAGTACTGTTAATGCTGCCTTGTTTAATAAGGGTGAGGACTATGTGGTTGGTCAGCAGCTCGCAATGTGGTACTATTCCAATCGTCCTCCCTTTCTATATGAAACCAATCCTCCGGAGCCTAAGCTCCAGTCTTGAGTCCTACTAAACAGTTTGCCAGATCTTTACTGTTGCTTTGAGGTAGGACAAGTGCAGTTTTAGCAAAAGAGAGAGCCCGAAAGCCGAATGCTGTTATTCCACCTTTTGTACAAAGCAAGCCACAGGCACTTAAATGACACCCTCCTTATCAGGTCACAAAGGCAGATGAGAATAACTAGGTTTGGTGAAACGGTGGTTAGGGCACTTGCCTATCTCCTGACAGCTGTGGACTTGATCTCATACGACACGTGGCCACCTCCAGTCCACCCGGAAGGTTCTAAGTTGGTCCCTTGGACTGGAAAGTCCTAGGCGGCCAAATGGTGCTATTCATGTTGCTCCCTTGTGGACTTCAGGTCAGGGTATAGAAATGATGGCTTTGCCTTCACCACAGCAGCCAAACCATTTGCAGAATAGTTTGCCGTCACCTAATTTGGCAGCATATATTATTTGAACAACAAATCATAGGAACTGCTCCTCTCATTCCTAAAAAGGATTCTTATGGACAAATCCAACCATAGGATGTATAAAACAATATGACTTGGTTGATTTTCTTAACAGCTCTTCCAGCTATATATATATTTAAAAAAAAGTGACTCCCAAATACATTTGGGATTCACCTTTGTGATATTCTGGTCATCACAATGAGGTGTGCACGATCCTGGTGTGTTATTTCTAGTATTGGAGTGGCCACCAGTTTGCAGTAAGTAGGTTGACTGACATGTAACTCATTATATGCTACTGTGGGTGTCTCTGCTAATGTGCATTGAGAGATGATAAACCTCCTGGCTTGGTAACCAGTAAACATGTCAGATCACCCACTTTTCCCGCAAACAGCCACGAGTTTCTCCAGCTATGATGTAGGGGAACAAACTGCCATGATAACTTTTAATTGGGGCTGTCATGCATATCAATAGTTAGGCTACCGATTGACACCGGCCTGCTTCCTATATTAGTTTTAGACAATGTGTGCATAACCAGGTCTTAAAGGGCTGGGCTGGCATTCAACAGCAAACAGGGTTGACAATCTTGGCCATGATTAGTCTTCTGCGTAAGTCATGTAAGACACCCGATTTGCAGTTGTTGGGGCAAAAGGAAAAAATAAGGTGCTTAATTCTTATCCATTCACTGTTTTCTTCTTCCCAAATAAATCTCTTCCTCAGGCCGAATCAGTTGGTTAATTTGAAGGGCAACTGAGCAGGATTAAGCATGTATAGCATAGATCCTTGTCCCAGCAAACTCTTTTCACATTGCTGCAGAAGGACGGATTTCTTCAACCCTGTTTGCTGACAACTGCACCCAGCTGCACTAGAATTGTTAAAATGTTTTTTTTTAATGTGGGAAATGTAACTCCCATGGCTGTGCCCCAGAAAAGAGATGTACGGCTCAAGCATCCAGGAGTTTCATGAGGTTACTCTCAGAAGCAGGGAATGTTTCTTTGGGTTTTAATCTCCGCATGCTTACTTGAAAGCCAAGTTCCTTCAAATGAACGAAATGTGCTTTCAAATAAACCTGGTAAGCAATGGGATGTAAAATATGCTTTTTAGGAGTCTTCCAAAAGTAACATCAGAAACTACCCAAAGTTTATTAACCACTAACAAAATAAAATTGGACAAGTTTGTCAGATTTGGTGTAAGACTTTCACTTGACAGCGCAGTGAAATAGGTTGCGATCTTTTAGCAAATTGGAATTTGAGAAGAGGCTACAGCAGGTGTTGACAAGAAGGAAAAATCAAGTTCTTGGTGAACTTCTTTGCCAGGCCACTCTGGAAATTCTCAAAATACTGCTGACGTGAATGCAGCTCCATTCAGAAAGACCTTCCTAGAGAAGCCATGGCTTTAAACTATAGCTATACAACATCTTTTGTGAACAATTTTGATGACTTCTATACAGGTCTCTCCTGTTTGTTGACGGACTTAGCCCAGTATGCACCAGACATACTTTTCAAATGCTGTTTTATTGCAGGTTAACAAATCTGTAACACTGTAAAATACCAATCTTTACAACTTTAATCCATTTTATTTTTGTACAGTATTCGTATCCTTTCTAAGTTATTTTGCTGTCCTGTTTTGTAAATCATATGAAATTGTAAAAAAAAGAAAAAAGAAAAAAGAAAAAAGTAGGAATAGGTGTTTTTGTACATATGTATATAAAAATGTCCAAATACTTAAAAAAAATAAAATGAAACAAAATGGAAAAGTTGCTTGGGATGATTTGTATCAGACTTTGATTGCTCAAAATTGGATAGTACAGGAAAACAATGAGAGGAAATATCTATTAACAATGGAGTTGAATCGCTCTCCCCATTTTGATTCTTACAGATCAGCAAGACAACTCCTTAATCTTCCAGTCACTTAAAGCCTTTGGAGTTGAAATTCAATATATAGAGAGGCCATAATGTTGGGCAAAGCTGATTTAGACAGATAAAAGTAAAACAAGCAATTAAAATGGCAGAACTGCAAGATGGATAACTTTTTTAAAAGGTAAAAAAAATGGTGAAGCAGGAAAGAAACAAAAGTCAGACGTTTATGATTAAAACATCCCATGTTTTAAGAATGCAGGTTTAATATGTCAGAACACACAGACACACCCACACCCACACCCCAAGGTTCAGGAAAATACTGTCGTGTCTAGATCAGGGATATCCAATCTTGGCAACTTTAAAGCCAGTAAACTTTAACTCTGATGAAGGTGGAATCCACAAGTCTTAAAAGTTACCAAGGTCAGACACTTCTGCTCTAGGTATTTGGAGTAAAATTCTCACCATCCCTGACAATTGGCCACACAGAATAATTTATAGGTTTGGATATCAACATCTGGAAGTCCCCAGATTTTTCATCCTTGCCCTTAGTTCCTGGCACTTGCTAACAAACGTTTGATAAATCTATTGCAGAATATGGGAAGTGCTAATATAAAAGCCTTTTCTGCAATTTCCCCTTTTGACTACAGAGGTGTGGGAAGTGCCCTTTAAGTGGCTCTCAATTCAAGAGATTCCAGGAGCCTCTGAATGGTATTGGGTTTTCAAGATCAGTATTTTGAATTGCAATAAGAAAACAATGGTGGCAGCCTTGTTCTGATAGGATAAAGGTTTTGGCAGTTGCACGCAACAACTCAAGGAAGAGTTCTTATTTTGAAGACTTTGCATAAGCTTTCAAGATCTTCCCACATGCTACACATACCTTATCCAAGAGCCTCAGTTGGTCAAAGTATTTTATTGATGCAGCACATTACCAAAGTCAACGTAGGTGCAAGGGCCTTGACAACAATCCTTCCACCCCAACTCGGCAACTCAATCCTCAAGGTAGACCAACTAGTCTAGAACTAACTCTCACTTCCAAATTGTGTTTGTAAAATTCAGCATGTATTTGGACTGCATTAAATGTGAAAGTGTTGGTTTGTTCCTTCCCATCTTCTCTGGTGTGCTGGCTGTTCTGTCTGACACAGAAAAAGGAGTGTGTGCCAAGATGAGTCATTTATTTTTTAGTCTTAGTTTCAAGAGTTATTTTTCAGGGGTTCTCATGCAAGTTTGCAACAACAGGATGCTGCTTCGATAGGGCAGAAATTGCCAAAGATGAACTTTGAATTTCAACACCAGATTTAAGAAGTCACCTCCCAATCGTAACCTCATCATTAGGAAAAGGTGCAGACTTTGTCTCCCGTGTCATCTTCTTGCACTATTTTATTTCATACCATTGTTCACTTTTGAATTCCCTATGGGTACAGAGGCAAGTATACATTGAAATAGTCAAATTAAGTGATAATTCTTTATTTCACATATGTAAATAGCTATTGTGACATACTCTGCTTTGTTACTTTTGATCATGTTTTGCAAAGTCAAGGCTCCAAATTTAGTGCCTTCCAGAAGTATTAGCTCAACTCTCCTAGTTTCCTAGCTAGCAACCAGCATGACCTTTGAGAGATAGGAGAAATGGCCATGATGGGATAGTTGGGGTGATCCTGTATTGTTATTAGGCTGGAACTTTTTGCCAATTTTTTTGGCATTTATTTTGGGTTTGTAATAAAGGGAAATAAGTACATTTCACTTTAGGCTAACAGCACTGATTCTCTATTTATGCTTTAAAAAAATCAAATCTCGTCCTACGTAGATTCAGATTATTTAGTGAAATCTAATGTGTCCAATAAAGTTCTGTTTTCCAGGAATGTTTTCTAGGAACCTTTTAGAAATGCAGACAAAAAACCTTCTATCTGGACCTTCAGAATTCTTTTCATGGTTTTGAAAAAGTAAACAAAGATACAATGCTAATTCCCAGATGAAATATTTAACTCAAACCTTAATATCCTGGTATCTCATTTATTCTGGTATTTGGTATCTTTAACTCCTTGCAGGAAAAATCTGATTAGTCTGATTATATTCTAGAGGGGTAAAGAATGCTGGCAACAGCCCATAAGATAACAACTTATCAACAGTGCTTTCAACTTCAGTGTTTTCCTACCAGAACAAACAGGATTGGGCCTGAAGGAAAAATGGATATTAAACCAATACTTTTAAAATATATTATTACATTACTTTATATAATCTGTTTTCAGTACTAGCAACACCAAAGATTCATTCTTGCTTAATATTTTAAATTTTGCTTTAATGCTTTCATATTTTTGTAAGGCATATTTTACACAACAGCACCACACTTTTTTTATTAGCCCTTTCCCAACATAACTCAGATTGTCCATTCAAATGATGTTTTTTTTATTTGTTCCTGAGCCTTCTTCCATTACTCACAAAACAGATTGCAAGTCAGAAACTAATAAGTCCATGAAGATTGCCATATAATCTTAACATTAAAAATAATCCCAGCCATAATTAAAGAAGCAAGCATTTTAAGACTTGAGCACCAAAAAAGTCAACAGGACAATATGAAGAAGTCAGCATCCTTCTGAGCCTTACAGAAAACCTGTGGTTATTTACTCAGAAATAAGCTCTATTGCATTAAATGAATCTACTCACATGTAAAATATTGAGTTTTTAAAAGAATGTCTATGGCCTCCCAACCCAAACACTGCAGCTATAGACAATGTACAAAGAATGATTCCAAGTGCCTACACCTAAAATCTAGCTTATTTAATTTACTGTAACAAGAACTCCTTGATATTTGGGGGGCATAAGTGCATTCAGCTGGAATAACTTTGTTTATAATGGCAAAAAACAGGGATGCAAAAGTTTGCTGAGTAAAACACAGACAATGATTGCACAAGAGGATGTCACTTTAGGGCAATCTTTCCTAATTTCAGCTCCTTCAAATATGTTAGATCCATTAGCTGAGAATGACTGTGGTATATGAAGTTGGGAATGACTGTAAACATCACATACTATAGACTAGGAGTATCAAACTCATGCAGTCATGGAGTTGTCATGTGACATACAATTTTTCCTTTGCTAAACCACACATGGGTGTGGCCAGCACATGACACATCTGGCCCACTGGCCATGAGTTTGACAGCCCTGCTGTAGACCATCACAGGATATCATAAGCTTGGGTCATGCAATTTTTGGTACTGTCTGGATGGTGCTGAAGTCCAATTTCCTGCAATTCTAGCCAATATGCTCAATGGTAAAGAAATGTGGGAATTATATTTCAATGACCTGGATGGCAAAATGTTGCCCAACATTGCAAAGGCTAATTAGGTTATTTTACAGATTATTGCTGAACCCGTTACCTGCAATCCTATTTGCAACTCTCTCCATCCAAATAACCTAGAACCCCATTCCTTCTCTGAAGTTGTAAACAAGTAAATCAGTCAATATTTATCTATTTCAAGCAGAAAGATAAGCGGCTTTCCAGGAGTTCAAAGTGTTGATAGAATCCAGCTTCTATCTTATCTGCAATTTAGCAACTCTTGGTGATATTACTATTTCCACAGGACCAATGTTTCCTTCCTTTTTTCCCTTTCCTGGCTCAGATTTCCAGAAGTGGCCACCGTTGATGTAATTGGTCTACATTCCCGGCAGCCAACAGACACTTGCTGTAGAGAAGTGTAGTCCCAAATATTTTTCAGATGGTAAAGAGACCTTCCTTTCATTCTGAAAGTTGAGGGCATTTACCCGCCTCCCCACCCCCCTTCCTTTAAAACCTTCCAAGTCCGCATGGCAAAGCAGATCTCCCACAGATGGTATTAGAGTGGCCTCTGGTGGTAAACTAGAGTCAGTTTAATATTAAAGAAAACCTATGTAGAAGTCAAACACTCTTGAGCACAGCAATTCGAGAAAGGGAACTGAAATGAACCTAATTCAAATTCTTTCCTTGCACCTTCAAAAACTACTCTTGGTTGTTGTAAGCATTCTTAATTTTTGCAATATAATTTAAAATGAAGATGAGGTGCCTTGTTGTTGCTGGTATTAAACAGCTGGTTCGGCAATCCTCATCAGACTCTTACAGTTACACTATCTTCAGCAACTTGGCTGGAGTTTCCTTCTCATTGTTAACTCCTCCCAACAGATACTGAGCTGCATGATGAAAGAACACTGTAGCTAATCCATGTTGCAAGGGCACACACAATGCTATACACAAAGAGACACTATGTCTCTGTCTACAAATGGGAGTAATAAACGCCCTAGAGTTCCAGGAAAAGGAAGTGATGTAAACAAATAGAAAAGTTCTCAGCATTAGGCGACAGTAGAGAAAAATATGAACTCTATAGATGTCTGTTCCCAAAGTTAAACTTTTGAGTTTTTATAAAATGAAAACCAACTGATTAGAAAGGTCTATACTTGCTATTTAACTCTTTGTGAGAAAAGGGAGAGTTTTCTCCTTTACTTTCCTATAAAGAGTTACCGGTAGTTATCTTAGGGGTTCTTTTTGGTCAGTTTCATAAAACAATAGTTTTAAACAAGGAACATTATCAATGCCTGTGCTCCTGGCCTCTCATTATGAAATTATTGCACTAATCATAGATATATAATTAAAAGGGCTTCCTTTTACTATTCACATAGGAGATGGCCAATTTTTTAAATAGGTGAACCGAAACCCTACATACTGATACAGGAAAAATAATAATTAAACTAATAAAAACAAATCTACAAAAGAGCAGCTAGAGTTCATAGTTAACAAATGTTTTGGTCTAGTTGCAAACTTCATGGCTTAAAATATAACCTTATAAGGAGGAATCATATATACTACGGGGTGCTAGAGCCAGCTCATGAGAACTGATAAGTTAAGTCAATGCACATAGCATGTTGATCAGTCTGCAGGAATGGAGCAGGCAAAGTAAGTTCTTAAACATTTGCCAGCAATTCTCTTTGTGTGTGCGTGTGTGTGCGTGTGTGTAAGTAAATAAATAAAAAGGAGGTCACTTGAGAAATAACTAACTAAACTCAATAAAGTATTTAATCTTAAATACCCATACCTCTGCACTTATTGCATTCTTGCATTAAACATTCAAATTACAATGAACGTATATACTCAGAATTAAATAATCATAGTGTCTCATGGGATTTAGTCTCTCGTAGTACTGTTAAAATGCAGTTTAAACAATTATTATGGAAATTACACATTTCTCCCATTCCTCTATAATATTATCCACTGGAGATGGATCTTGCTCCTTAGGTTCACAAAGATGAATTTCATGTCTCTTGCTGATGAAGATGCTTTGGATATGCTAATCAACAATGATTTGAAGACTGAGATACTTAGTGGATAGTTTTGGTTATTGGAAATATCTTAAAAACTGAGCCAGTTTCTATTGCCATGTTAACAGGGGTTAAAGAACTGAAAATAAATTACTATTTCCCATATATATTTATTATATAAAAAGAGATTTGGCATTTTTCCCTATAAAAAAAGACAAACATATGGAACAAAATGTAAGTATGTCCCATGTTGTAAGAATGGTACCGTGTATAAAATTACCAGTCAAGCAAGTGGTTGCTTCTAAGATTACGATAAAAAGACACTGCATATTTTATATATTTCAGAAATGCTTGAAATTATCATCATTTAGCAGCAATTGGAAAGACTATTTTTCATAGTTCAGTATCCCATAGTTATATAGAATAGATAGCTAAACAGTTAAACTTCTTTGTTGAACAGATTTGGTGAACCTACCAGTTTACCAGTTAATTCTAAGGCTGTATTTATAAGGCCGTATTGTAACAAATGTAATTAAAGCTTCCAAGTTGTGAACAACTGGCAGAACATTTCTTTTTCAAATTCATCTAAAACAATTGATCACTGATAAGAAAATATATCCTTTCAATTTATCAATTTATCCCCCAAATTGGTATCTACAGTTCTTCAGAGAAAAATAAGCATAAAAGAAAAGGTTAGTCTTATAAAACATTGGCTATCAATGGCTTTTACAAGAGAGAAATTGTGCTTTTAAGAAATACATTCATTCTTGATCTTTCCAAATATTTTTCTTTTCAGTTTCAAAAAGGAATATATATTTTACTGCTAATCATGGTTGAAATCTCCGCCTCCTCCTAAAGAAAGCTTTTGAGTCCCACTTGTTTGATTCTAGCATAGATGATCCATTGTAGACCAATAATATGGTCATTTTTTCTCCATAACTGAGATTCTGCAACAGCTGTTAAGAAGCAAGAAAAAAAGTATCTTATTAAACAATCTTATTATTTAATTCTTTACCAAGCATACTTGGTTATTAGTTATCATATACTAAATGTTTCCCATTACAGCTACATTTCATTTTTCTCTGGTATTGCTATTCTATTTAGATCAACAATATAGACAATATTATAAGCTAGGTAAGATAATATATGCAGAATAAATTGGGAAATATTGTTACTATTAATCCCTTTCAACTCCAGGGCTGGATCAATTAAATAAACACTACTATATTAAGATATTAACAGTCACAGCCAAGAGAATTTTTGCTGTTGACAGAATATATAAATAAAGATAGAAAATGAGATATGAGAGGACAGTTATTAAGCAAGGACTACCTGTACAGTTACCTGAGAGTTAATTTTATTTTGTTCACAGATTGTTACTTCTGATTGCTTACATTTAGTTTATAAAACTACCTGGAGTTTTAGCAAACATTTTCAATATGCAACCAATGAGCATCTCTTGGCTGGCGGGGATGGGGGAGAGGGAGAGAGTACATGATGTAATATGCTTGGGGCAGAGGTGGTTCCTACCGGTTCTATTTGGTTCTATAGAACCGGTAGTAACTCCGCAATGATGCCACGGAGCCGGTTACATCGGTGTCTCCATGGCCACTGCCATCTTGGATTTTGCTCTGCACATGCGCAGCTAGTTTTTGATTGCTGCGCACACGCATTTCATGCGCATACACGCAGCGCAATTCTGAGCAAACTGGCAGCAAAAATATTCACAACCCACCCCTGGCTTGGGGATATCATCACATAAATGTTATAACTTATCCATTTGGGTCAGAAAGATTTTGCATTTACAAGATGATGTCACTCCTGTGGATGCCACTGAATCTGCCATGCTACCTTTTAAAAATGTAAACAAGTCTTCAAAAACGTGGCCCCAAACAGGTACCATGAAGTAGAATGTCATCAGAAAAAAAGGAAAGAACTGTTCAGACTCTGCTTGCCAATTTCTCATTATCTGATTTGCTTCTGATTTGCTCCCAAGCCATGATAATGGCTTGGAAATTCTGGGAGTTGAAGTCCACAAGTCTTAAAATTGTCAAGGTTGGACACCCCTGTCTTAAAGCTAAGCTTTATATGTTTTTGGTAAAGTATTAAATTAGATTGTTATCAGAATTTCTTATTTTCTAATAAGGAAATCCAAATTTAGAATCAGAAATTGGGATAACTTTCATTGGTTTGTAGTTTTTAACAGAGTGATCATTCTCAATTATTAGACCAATATATAGTATTATTAGATAGGATAAAATAAAAATAATAATTAGTCAGTTAGAAAATCTGCACATTGACAGAATTTCCACCTGTCAATTGCAAAAGGCTGAACAGGTTGGACCCACACATACATACTAGGTTCTTGGAAAGAATTCAATGAGTATGAAGGCCAACACCAGTAAAGAACTGGCAGCTGTGACTTCATATTGTTATGAACAAATAATAATCAATATACACACTTCTCCAAATTAAATTGGTTTAGTTCCAGCTTCAAAATTGCGGGGCAGAAAAACAACGTATGTAATTAAACATAAAACATTAGGTTAAGAATGAATATGTTGATTCGTGCAAAGTGGAAAAAGAAAAGCTATATACAGGTTTGTCTGTATAAAATCTACATAAGATGCAGAGCTTTCAGCCACACACCTTTGGTGTAATAAAGAAGTATTGTGAAGTGCTCTTTTTGCAGGCAGTTTCTACCACCACATCAAAGACTCTCCTTTCATTAACTGGATCCATTCCCTGTAAAAGAAATAAACAGCAGTATTTTTTCTCTGCCACAGAATACAGTGAAGGAAGCTTTTGTTTCCAATGCCAGCATATATACCTGATTTATTTCATCAACGACTCTGAAAGGGCATCTGTTGAGTTCTTGCAAAGCCATTAAATACAACATTGTGGAAACACTTCTCTCTCCTCCACTCTGATGGTAGGGAGTCAACTCATGAAGTTGCGTGCTGCTACGGAATTTGACCCTAATCCGAATCCCATACTTGTCATATTCCTCCTGTCAAAACACAAATGCCTGTGTTCAGATTATCTTCAAATATATATACGTCTTGCCTTAATCAATTGAAGAGAAAATGTTACATCAAGGCAAGGTTTGCACTAACCCTAATTTAGAAGCCAGATCAAGCCCTGAGCCTCCAAAGCATATGGCAAGCAACAGTCACACACCTTGCTATCAATCTCTACTTTGCTCTCACTTTAATTCCTGATGACTGAGCTTCCTGATGACTGTGCCTCTTTGGGCCCAGAAAGAAACATAACTATGGTTCATTCTTCAGACCTGGCAAACATGGTTTCAAAGTCTGGTGGCAAATCGTGGTTTGTCAGTTCTGATATCCCAATTAAACCATAGTTAAGCTTCTCCTAAATCAGAGTTCAGGCATTCAGCGTGGGCAGGGTACTGAAATGTATAAGCAACACTGGACCATAGACAACATTGTCATCTTTCCCCATGCCACTCCCTATATGCTGTGCTTCAGTGTCAATCCTTCAGGAAGACTTCACTCATGTGAATGTGAATGAAGAACAAGACTGGGGAACCGGGTGATGGAGCCCGTGTGCCCTTTACACCCGTTACTAAGGAGGCTTCCTTCTATCAATGCAATGGAATGGTTGGAGATCCATGCTGAAGCTACCTATGAAGGGTCAAAAAGAATACAAACACAATTAAGAAACAATGCAGTACAGGTAGACCTCGACATGCAAGTTTATTTAGTGACCATTCGAAGTTACAAATGACACTGAGAACAGTGACTTACGACCATTTTTCACACTTGTGATTGTTGCAGCATCCCCATGGTCATGGGATTTACATTCAGGTGCTTGAACAACTGAATCATGTTGATGATGGTTGCAATATTCCAGCATCATGTGATCGCCTTTTGTGACCTTCTGACAAGCAAAGTCAATGGGAAAGCCAAATTCACTTAACGGTGTTACTAATGTAACAACTGTGGCGATTCCCTTAACAATTGTGTTGTCGTAAAATGGGGCAAAAATCATTTAACAAATTTCTCACTTAGCAACAATTTTGAACTCAACTGTGATCGTAAGTCAGGGACTACCTGTATTAGCAACAAATAAAATAAAGACATATTTTGTATATTGTTCAAATGCTTCCTCAAACTAATCTTTAAACTCCTTCTGAACAATACAAATATTTCCCTAATGATTTTGCATAATTTTCAGAATAAATACTGCCTTTATTTCTCTCTCTCTTAAGTTGGTGCCTTAAGTTGTTGCTGGGGCAACAGAACAGGGGAAGGAGTGTTGGCACTGTTACTAGTGTTTTCTTCACCTGCTGAAGGAAAATCCAGCATGGAAAAATAATTCACCTTGCTTGTTATCAAAGCCAGATATCTCACTGGGTGCTCTCAAGCAAGTCTTATGTCAGTCAGATGGTTTGTAAATTTCCTAGCAGTTCCTCCAGCACAATAAATGAAAATTATGTCAAAATGCGTTATTTTTCTTTAGAAGGACAGATTGCTTATTTCTAACTCTGGTTTTCTGAATTATCATCTATGTATTCATACATATGGATTATTTGTTTGTGCATAACCCTCTTTTATAGCTGAGGTGAACTTTTTAATTGGAGACAGGAGCCTACTAGGCATATGCTGTTCTTGCCGGGCCTATGACAACTCGCCATGGCCAACTCGTTGTAGCCTATTCTCTGTAGCCAACTTGCCATGGGACAACTAGGCCCAGGACAATGCAATGCAGGGATAGTTCCTTTTATTATTCATCAAAGCATTACAAAAGCTAGTAGTCACAGGAATGATTTCCTTTAATACAAGAGATAAAATAATTTTATTGTAAATGTGGTCAAGAAAAATAAAAAGAACTAAGTGAATCCCATGGCGAGTTGTCCTGCAGCGAGTTGGCTGCAGAAAATTGGTCACAGCAAGCTGGCTGTGTTGAGTTGGCCGTGGCAAGTTGTCCCATTCCAGTTCTTGCCTCAATGCCCTTAAAGCCATTGCAAAGGGAACTGTAGGGTAACAGATACTCACAAAGTACTTGAGAGGGGAAGGAGGATGGTTTCATGAATACACGGTTTACTACTTGAAGACCCAGCAGCCTGTACATTTTTATAATATGTATGGGCGGATAGAAAGTTTTTTTAATGACTGGGGACAAGTAATACAATTAGTTTAATACTGGTCTTAGGACCAATAAGCTCCTCACTCTTATGTGTTGGCCAGGTCAAAAAACAGACACAAGAACTACTGAAACTCTATAAACCAAAAACAAAAGCTTGAGAGCTTCACCAAGTTTTGTCTTGTTTGTCTTATAAAAAAGATAAAATGAGGTTATCTCTAGTTTGTCACTCCTTTCTTTTTCTCTGGGCTGAACAGGTGTTTAATTAATCACTCTTACACTCCTTGTTCAAGGCTACTTCCGTATCGCTCTACATGGCTATAGGAAACATCTGTTACGTGGACACTAGAACTAATGAAGTTGGTAGGTTGACACCATGACTACAGACCACAATTCTATCAGAAGCACGTTATAATTTAAATAATTTCTGATGTCTACAATGGGCAATTCCTTTCAAAAATGATAAGATAGGAAGGTTGGTTTGACTATTCAATTGACAAATTACCATGATGAGACCGCTTCCATTTATATCCATTCTAAGAAGCAGAGAAAGATAGGCTGTAATAAAAAATAATTGGGCCATGTAATGCATACCCCAGTACACCGGTTACACTGGACATCTAAAGATTGTAAAATTCTTTCTAGTAGTATAGCTGGTGACAAGGAATGTTACCAAGAAGATGTCAGGAAAAAAATCAGCATCATAAAGGACAGACACCTGTACCCTGATACAGGGTTGAACATTAAAAGTTCAGAGATCCCAACAACCGCAACCCCATGTTGAGTTTCTGATGATAAAAAATACGGTGTACTATGGCACTGTTTCCAAGACATATGTGACAGAGTTATTAGAATTACAGACTGATTTTAGGGTGATGGCAAAGGAGGTTAAAATGGGTTGAGATGGCAAAATGCTTGAGAAAACATTCTGTGTCAGCTATGAAAATACCAACAAATTGTGCCTGGAGCAATGGCTGGAGTAAATGGCCATGAAGTAAACTTTCACAGACAATAGGACTAATTTTCAATACTTCTAGGCGAGAAGAAAACAGAAAATTAAGTCAAGATGACAGAACTTTGGCTGTCTGTCACTAAACATGGCATAAGAGATTAATTGTAAGACCAGTGTGATGTCTGCTGTGAAACTAGAACAAAGGAACCACACAGTGAGATAGAGAGAATAGAGATTTGGTGATAAGCATTTCCTTTTGCTCTAAAGTACAAAATCTGCCCTATTGGTAAATAGGTGAATGTTCTGTGAAACAGATGGAACAGGTTTGATAAGCTCAATCACCAAAGTGCTCTCCGGAAATTAGCAGAGCCACCTGGTGGTGATGGCAGCAAGGAAGACTGGTAGAAAAGCAGAGGGTACAAAGGCAACAAGGAATTGTGGAAAATCTTTCATACAGAGTGATGTCCTGGTCTTTAGGTCAGACACAAGCACCTTGTAGGAATCAAGGATTGCACGCCCTGTTCTGAAGTAGAATTGGCTCAGCAGGCATCACTGCTAAGTTATAGGGATCACAAGAGACATAATGGCATTTCAAGATGTATTAATCCTAAAAGAGAGCAGTACCTATAGGAAAGTCTGGAATGAGCAATAGGTGGGAAAAGATGGCCGAAATAGCGGTATCTTGAGGAAAGTGATGTTATTGCAGAATTATAATATTCAAGGAGGAGGAATTGAGATGATGGATGTAACAGAGATAAACATAAATTGTTTCTCTTTTTAAAGACAGATATAGACATCCAGCAGGAGCCCCTTAGTTTTGTATTTCTTTGGTCCCTGCAGTGCTTCAGTTAACCAATCCAATGAGGTGCAAATGACTGTTAGGCCAACCCAATGGATGATACTAAAGCTATGTGCCATGTAGATAATTAAGGCCAAGACAAATGCGCCTAGCGATTCTAAGGAATCAGGCACTACTGCTAAGAAGGCTTTTGGTCTCCAGGTTTCGATCGATACTACAATCTGCACTACTTTTTATTCTCAAGTAATCAGAAAATTTGCTATGATGAATGAACTTTCTCCCAAAATGAAATGCTTATTAATATGACGATAGATGATAGCAAATAGCACATGTATATTCAAAGTATTTCTATGAGTACTTATGGATTCTCCCAAGAGCTCTTATTGCTGGAACTGGGGCCGGGGCTAAAAAACATTCTTGGCTTTGACTTGATAAGCATACTAATGTGCAGCATCTGACTTACACCTGTTGGTTGATTTATTCATTGTATTTTTATGCTGCCATTTCTCTTTCAACTCAGGGTGCTTATATGAACAATTCCCTAACTTATCATAACCTCAGTAACATAACAATTTGGTGACAGAGGCTGGGTAGATTCAGAGTCACCCAGTAAAGTTTGCAATCCAGTCTTCTAGTGCAGGAGTGGGCAACCATGGCAACTTTATGACCTCTTGGACTTCAACTCCCAGAATTCCTGATCCAGCCTTGCTACAATCATACATATTGTAGCTGCATCTTATTTATTTTGCTCAACAGAACTCAATTAGGCAAAGTGAGCCAGACTATATTTGGATTACTCTATCCCTTTCAGCGTGTTCTATGCGCCATTACTTTTTACTTATGGCAAAAGCAGCTCAGGGAAGCCCCATAGATGTTTTAGCATGCAATGTGCATCAATTCTGCCAATATGGACAGTAGCAAAGGATTCTGGAAAATATGGCCCAAAACATCTGTCACTAAATTGATGTGCTACTAGGTAGAGCTCTTTTAGTTTTTAATTTAACTAGGAATATGATAATTTGATATATCCTGAGGAAACAAGTTATTGCCTTGGATAGTTATTTTCTAAATGACAGTATACAAAACTGTAAAAACATGCACCCTACTGTCCATTGTTTAATTGAAAAGTCATAATGTGGGAGGTGTTTTCCCCTCTATAAAGGAATGCATCACTTTTATAATCATACCTCATTTTCTGCATGAAGATCTATCTCCCCTGCACATTGCATAGAGCTAAAAAAACTGCTGAACTTTTCATTTATTTGGTCAATCATCTTTTTCAAAGGGTTCAGCCACCTTTCCTTAACCTAAAAAAAAAAAAAGACTAGTCATAACAGAAGTAGCAATAAAGATTCCATCACCAGTAGTACAAAATATGCCAGAACAAAATATTCAATATATTACTAATTAATAGTGGTCTTAATTAGTTACCTACCTGCACAGTGGTCAGAAACTACAAGTGTATCCAGGCTCTGAATGGCTTATTTCAAACTAATCCATTCATCAATATTGCTCCATGGAAAGTAAATGTAGGCTGTGTTGCCTTGCATCATGTTGATTCTGCAATTTCACATCACACCTTGGTAATCTTCATGGGCATCAACGGATATCATCATCTAACTTATTTATAAGTGGCCACTAGGAGGTGAAACTCCCACTCCATCTCTCTTTAGACGTATTGATGTACACAAGGCCATACTGCTCAAGTTTGCTGTTCAGTTGGCTGCCGTCATTTCCAATCCTCCCACTGCCTAGGATGAAGACTAGGATTGCCATATTATGGCTCTTCCACATTAATTTTGGAATCAATGGCTTTGCTATCAATCCATAAAAGATCTTCAGAAGAGTCAGGCTTTAACAGTTTTCCAAAAGGCATTACAATTGAAAACCAGTCTGGCTTCAGGAGGCAAGCTGAAATGCTTTGTAGACAATTATAATTTACCTTATTTGGTTCTTTTGGCCTTTATTAATTTAATAAGGAGCATGGTGGTTCACATGGTTAGGATGGTGGGTTGAAGTTACCAAGTCAGTGTTCAAGATCCAAGTGCTGCCATAGGGCAGGGTGAGCTCCCGTCTTTCATTCCAGCTCCTGCCAGAGACATGAAAGGAGCTCCCAACTGGGCATCCCCTGGGCAGTGGTGATGTCATTTGCTAATCCTTTCAACCTGCACAACTGCTGTCTGTCTGTCTGTCTATCTGAATTTATTTATTTATTTGGATTTATATGGCTGACCACCTACTATCTATCTATCTATCTATCTATCTATCTATCTATCTATCTATCTATCTATCTATCTATCTATCTATCTATCTA
>JANHFT010008698.1:0-11785 GCA_032467955.1 Pseudoxenodon macrops
CTCTGACAACTGATGTTGTAAGCTGTGTTTGGGGAGATGGGGGGAGAAAAATAAAATAAAACTTGATTTAAAAAAAACAAAAAACAAATACAATACATTTTAATACTTAAAACTGTGATCTAAAGCAAATTGGCCCTGCTTAAGACCAATTAAAATCAATTGGACTTAAGTAGAATGAACTTTCTCTGCATTAGGTGTAAACTTTTTCTATTCGTTATATTGATTTTGTTTCAGGATTGGTGTTTTTTTAAAGAATGCAGTAAGGCAATAATAAACTATTTTAATAAGAATTCTTTATTGATTTCTATTATGATGAAATTGCTGAGCTTGTCAACATGTTGGCAATTTTTTATTTCACTTATTATTTTTTTAATAGCTACAATATTAAGTTTTAATGTTACTTTTCTATATTTGTTTACCACAAGCTACCTCAGGCATTTAGAAAAGCAGTATCTACATGGTATATAATTAGGAGGATAATCCCCAAAGAGCCCATTCAGCTGCTATCTAAGAACAATATAACAAAAGCTTTGATTCATTTATTCAAGTTTATTGATTAAATGAAATTACTGGAATCGTGTTGCTATAATTATACTTTACACGAATTGGACTCCTAATGTGGTTCCTTGGGTTTGTCTTGGTTTATTGTATAAATATTCCTTCCAGCTAATTCCCTCATGAAGTTCTTCTGTACAAACTCTATTGATTCAAAATGAAGCAGCAATGGGAGCTACACAGAAGAGCTACATGGTGTATTGTGACCCTTTATCTTTTCATTGATCTCATATTCTTTCAAGATACCAGACCAAGGTTTTAAAAGGAGTAAGAAGTTCTGACATTCTTTGAAGGGAGGGATGCTAAGAGCAAAATAAGCATCTGAAGGTAAGAAAGTAGACAAGGTTCATCCCAGACTTCTTCTTTCTGGATGTAAATGGAACCAGTTCTTAGGATTGTGCCTTAGAACCTTTCGGTTCAAAAGATGGATCAATCTTGTGTCAGCAGCTAAGCTGCTTTTTGGTGTGTTTGTTTTACAGATAGAAGAAATGCATTAGAGACTTGCATCATGTAGGACTCACAGCAAGACCTGTACTGAAAAAGAATGATGTAGTGCACTCATAAAACAGAGCTTTCAGGTGCTTAAAAATATGTGGGTGGCAATTATTAATAGCCTAGTACATCCTATTTTTGATTCAGTGCTTGTGCATCCTAGTGATTTGTATTAATTATAAGGGTCCACCAAGACATCTAAACAGAAAATACGGACAATCCAGAGAAAATATACCAAGGAAGAGAAAATTGCCATTTTTATACATACTACTTATTTTTTAATTATATCAGTTATACGGCCCAACCATGTGATTCTGAGAGATGGGTGAGGGAGGGGGAGAGAGAGACCCCATAATTAATACAAAAGTAACATATTTCTTCATATACTAAAACAATAAATTAGTCATAATTGAATCCTGAAGAGGTAGAATCCTGCATGCTTCATTCACTCCCTTTGCTTATCTTCTCCCATTTAAATAGCGGGATCATCTGTTGTAAATGACCTCAGGATTGTTAAAACATGCTACAAATACTTTAAGTCAAAAAAATTCAAAACATCAAGGTAGTTTTCCGCATAGTTATTCACAGAATTTCCTAAGTTTAGACTGCTATTTGTCTGGTGTGAAGAATTGAGACCACAAATTAAATTCAAGTTAAGATAATTCATTAATCATGTCCATTTGCAAGAATCTAGTCAACTAACAGTCAGCACTAAATTGGCACTAGATAAGAGTCAATGGAATTCAAAAGTTAGACTTAGACCATTTGTGGGAATGTAACAACTCTAGACCGATTACTTGTTTGACTCTGTCCCAGGATCTGCCTGTTGTTCTTCTACAGTATCTTCCCTGGATAAGGCTGTATGCTTCATGCTTCCTAAAGCCCTTTCTTCACAGACTAGTTGCAACCTCAGTGAAGGTAGGATTGCCCTATTACTAAATAATACATTTGTGAATATTTTATATAATAATAAAACAAAACATCCATCATGTATATCTAGTTTAATGAAAAGAAGGACTAGAGTGACATGATAGCAGAGTTTCAATATCTAAGGATCTGCCATAAAGAAGATGGGTTCAACTTATTCTCCAAAGCACCTGAAGGTAGAACAAGAAGCTATGGGTGGAAATTAATCAAGGAGAGAAGCAACCTAGGAGAAATTTCCTGACAGGGAGAAAAATTAATCAGTGGAACAACTTGCCTCCAGATGTTGTGAGTACATTGGAGGGTTTAAGAGATTGGACAGTCCTTTGTCTGAAATGTTATAGGATTTCCTTCATGAGCAGGGAGTTGGACTACCGTCTTTCAAAGTCCCTTCAAACTCAGCTATTCTTTTATTCTGTTGTAATAATATGATGCCAGGTCTGAAATCTCTTGTGTGGTTTTGGTGTGACTGGATTCCCTTATTCCTGCAACCTCTTTTGACAATTCTTTCTCATTTAAAGTTCCAATAGTATTGGTAGAATATCCCAAAGTTGCTATAACTAACTATAATGTGAGCTCCTGTACATGAAAGGGGACAGCCACTGCTGTCTAGATTCAATTTAGTCTTCTGGTCATTACACTTCTATTAGCTTCCTCCAAACGTTCCTTCCACTAAAATTTCCATTTACCACATTCTGTAGTACAGGCTACCAGCTTGGCTGCTTTCACCAAAGGTTTGGATTAATTCATGGAGATCATAGGGATTAATGGCTATCAGCCATGATGGCATTGGGGCTGCCTCTAAAAGCCATCTGCTGGGAAATTAATGGGTTTCATTGTGCAATTGGTTGGCTATTATGAAAACAGAGTGCTCTCTGTTCTGATGAGCCAGGGATCCAATCCAGCACAGTGTTGTTTATGTTCTTATGTCCTAAGTCTCTGTTTTTATAAGTCAGCTGCTGACTTCTATGAGAAAATACTGCCCAAGAAAAAGTTATAGCAAACACTATTCCATCTCTCTCTCTCTCTCTCTCGCTCTCTCTCTCTCTCCTTCTCCCTCTCCCTCTCTCTCTCTCTCACACACACACAAATACACACTCAGACACATGTGCTTTTTATCAGTTAAAAGTTGCATTTGCTATTTTTTGCAAATCATTGATACTATTTTTTATTCTTTTTCATAAGTATTCTAGCCAGACCAACGGGTATTCTTCATTCTATAGTTACACATTTGATTTCTTTGCTGAAGTGTTACCAGTCAAATAGTTACCGGTAAGTGACTGCAGTCTTGCAATAATGACACTCAGTGTTCCAAATCTTCCATCATCTGACTTGCACTAAAGATCAACTCTAAGAGCTCGTTATTGAAAAGAAACATGAACCACTAGCATATTGTAAATCAAAGGAGTATTAATAATGAAGACTTCTCAGTAAAGAGAAATGAGCAGGAGAGCTATGTTGCTATAGAGAATAGTTCAACATGCTTCAAGTTTTGGATGAAATAGCTCTCATTAACTTGATGTAGACTTTGAGTAGTGCATTCTCAGTTCATCTCCAGAAACTGAACTAATTAAGAACTTCCTTTTTTCACTAGAAGATGAAAGTGTATCAAATAAAACTGGCATCTCTTGAAATACCTGAATAGTGTATTTTGGCATGAATGCAAAATTAAATGACTATCCTTAATCACAGACATCAAGTACTATATGTCAGAACTCAATATATTCCTACAGTTAGTATAATCAGATTTTTAAAGTAGCTTTGTTTACAGTATATAAAGAGTTAACATTATAGAACAATATTACAGACACAAACAGTGAGTGTTTTGGCTAATTTTGAGAACATCTGGAATAAAAACATTAGTGGATGCATAATGAAGCATATGACATATTTCTGTGAACTGTTATTGGCTCAAAGAATGCCAGAGGAGCCAATTAAGCATTGAAACTAGCCATTAATCAGCAATTAATATCATATAAATAAAAATATTCTAGCCAACACTCCAGAATATAGGCTTAAGATACAGAAGGATCTTGACAGACTTGAACATTAGGTCCTATCTAACAAAATGAAATTCAATTGTGGGAAAAAATTAGGCAAAAAACCCCCCAAATGCACAGGTATAATATGGATGATATCTAGCTCAATAGTAATAACTTCAAGGGGGATCTTGGAGCCCTCGTGGACAATCACTTAAAAATGACCCAGTGGCTGCCAAAAAAGCCAATGCAGTTCTATGCTGCATTAACAGAGGGATAGATCACTTGAAGTATTAATACCACTTTATAATTGGTAAAGACCACACTTGATTACTGCATTTTGGTTGCAGTAAAAGATGTTGAGTCTCTGGAAAGAGTACTAAGAAGAGCAACAAAGATTATTAGGGGACTGGATCTAAAATATATAAAGAACCATTGCAGGAATTGAGTATGTCTAGTTTAATGAAAAGAAGGACATCATGGGGGGGGCGGGCATGCTCCACCATTGGACATTTTTAAGAAAAGCCTGGACAGACACCTGTCTGAAATGGTATAGGGTTTCCTGGCTGAGCGGAGATTTCTTCTGACTCTTGTTATTCTGTGTTTTGTGTTCTGTTACTGGTGACATTAAAACAGGGAAAGCCTTTTTCCTGTCATATATTTTACTTATAGTTTTATAGTTTTTGAAAATTATAAGAACCCTACATACTTTATGTCTGTTACATCTAAGATTAAGAGCATGACTGTATATTTAACTACTGGTCTTAAATGGTTGATTAATTAATTGATTATGTTTCAATAACTATCTTTTTGCACACAAAAAAAGTTCCTTCTTTAAAAATACCAGCTTTTATCTTTAAATTTAGCCAGCTTTCAAACAACCAAAATTTCTCAATAAACATTGTTAAATGTGTAAACATTAACCTTTAGCCTTGCACCCTTCGGATATATCGAACTCAGATGCATCACCGGAGTGTCTCTGAGTGTTAAGGACACAAGTAGAGAGCACCAGATTGGAGAAGGAACCATAAGTGCTACAAGGGAAATGGGAGGCATCTCAAACTTTATTCAGTGACTATACTTAAACTGATCACTCCTTTGACCCAGAAAATCCTTCTCAATATAGCTCAGTCTAAAAAATTCCATTCTTGTGTAAAGAGTTTGAGAAAATAATAACCTCACAGCTCCAGATGCAAGTGGGAAAAATTGAATTTTTTTGGACACATTTCAATTAAACTTTAGACACATTTCAACTAGGATACAGTACTGAGACTACTTTGGTTTCCTCGGTAAATGACCTACACCAGAAATCAAATGGATGTTATTCAGGTAAGTCAGGTCAGGAGGCAAACATCACAGAGATACCAGCAATACTACTTTATTATAGTAGAGTATAACAGAATCTTGAAAATCCACTTATAGTTCTGTGTTTCTGTCGCATGCTTACTTCAAACCTCAAGTCCCTCCTTAATGGTTTCTTCATACAAAGTTCTCTCTGAATTCCTTTACAATGGGGGGATACAACCCTCCTAGTTCTTTTAGACATGTTGGCTGCTTTAAATAGTACCAATCATTGTATACTTCATCAGGGGAGTTGGGTCTTAGAAGTACTGTTTTCCAGTAACTTTAGTCCTTGCAGTTGGGATATGTTAAACCCTTAGGTCATTCCATAGACTTCTCTTGGATCTGCTTAACATCAAGATGAAACTACTAGAGAGATCATTCATAGCTTTGGCATAAAATGACATTAAAATATTGATGTTATTGGTTCCTCCCATCTAACTCCAAGAAACAAACATTACTCTTAATCTCAGCTAAAGTTTAATGAGAGATCTTAAATAATGTTTGTTTTTTACTTGAATTGTGTTGATATTTTTGTCATATTTTAAACCCTATATATTTTAAGTGTCATAAACTGGCTTGAGTGTGGTAATAAAGAGAAAGACAGAGTAGGGTGATGGGAAGTTAACATACCGGTATATGAAATATAAATAAATAAATAATAAATATGTCTTTGGAAACTGAGGACTCCTCAGAGATTTAGAATTTTCATGGGTTTGAATGGTGTTTTGAAAAACTACAACATATTCCCCACATATAAGACAGATACAATTCCTTTTGCAATAATTTCAGGCAGTTGAATGCTTTCAAGATAGTTATGCATAGCCAGAGGAGCAGAAGTGAGATTATCAGAGCAACCTACATCTTTTGTAAAATGAAATTTAAAGCATCTTCATTATTATTAGAATGGCCAGTTTGAATGAGAATGTGTCTTGGATAACGCCCCATTTAGCTGTTAAAGCTGATCCAATTGATCCATCTACATCTGCTGATATCATTAACCATTAATTCCACATTTCCAAATTTTAAAAATATATGCAAAATGGTATATGACATTACAAAAGTAATATACAAGGCTATGATTGGAAAAGTGGTTCTTGACCTATGCCAATAGAAGGAACAGGTTTAAGTCTAGCTTCTGACCAACATAGGATGCAATTGTGAAAATATATGTTATCCTACTAATGCCAAAACCTTTTACTTTTATGATATATATTAGTTGATAATCTAGAGAAATTGTGAAGGTGGCTCCAAAATCAAAAGCAATGTTATTTGGGGCAATATTTGTATTTATATTTAAGCTGGTGGTTCAGTCTATAAAATAAAAGGAACAGCTCAAACCCAATAATCCAATACTTACATTTATCATCAAACGTTCTGTCCTAGAAATTACAGTTATTTATTAAAGCCATTCAACATTCAGTTTTAGCTGAACTAAAATACATTTTTTCTCAAATATTTTTGTAGAATTAGGAACATTTGTGAGGGCTGGGGCTCTTAGTAATTTTTCTTAGTGTTTATGGATATAGCAATTTTACCACTAATAAAAGTTTATTTCCTTTTTCTTCATTATGATCACATCTTCATCTGTAATTTTATAGACTTCAGTTTATGAAGGTAGCAGCTGGATATTTGCAAGGCATTATTTGTGGTTACATTATCATCATTTTATGTAACATTTTAATAATGTGAGTGAATGTTAAAATTGATTCCAAATTTGATTCTTTCCCCCACCACACAAACCTTAATAATGTCTTGAGATAATTAGAAGTACATTAATTCTCTTCAGAGGCACCACATGACTATTTTCATCTTATTTGGGACTTGTCAGACATAGCTAGATGTTATTTTATGGGATTCAAGTCCTCCCAAAGAAATTCAACTCTTAGACTTTTGACCTTTAGATGATCATACACAGTGCAGTAGCTTTAAGAGCCACCTGGATACTACTATTCAGCATTTCCAGGAAAGGAAGTGCTATTCAAATAGTGTATACAAAACACCTTATATGGACCTTTCACTGGAAGAAGAAAACAATGAATGGATGATTTATAGATTTGAAGATTAAGAAAGTTGTAGATTACAGGAGGGGGATAAAGGGATTTGTAAATTATTTAAGAGGGATGATAGACAATAAGATTGTAATAATCTGATAAAAGCATTTGGAAGTTATTTATATATTTTATAACTCTAGTTTTCTTTTTCACTTCTTGCACCTTTTTGGTTTTGTTTCTTTTCTTGTTTTCTTTTTATTCATCTTTTGTGATATAATTTTTATATAAATATAAATACATTTTTAAAAGACAGAATACTATATAAAATCCACCTTCCTGTAAGATGTTACTTTATGTCAGGCCCTGATGTATGGGGTTTTGCATGACTTTTATCTTCATTTTTGGAGGTGGACATCTTTCTTTATTTTATATGGGAAAATAGACAAAACCTATTACATGGCGCTTCCTACTGATCATTTATAGTTGAAAAAAACACCATACAGGATATACATAGCTCTATTTATCTCCTTCATGGAAAACATGACATAATTTAACATCTATATATCTCTTCTGTGATGGTTTAAGTGAAGAAAGACTATGTGTACCATTTCAAGACTACTCGAGAATTCGTATCAAATGTGTGAAGGCTTAAATGCATAAAGGATGGACTCATGTCTGCTGACTTGAGCTTCCTACAAAGCTTTACCTTCTCCGTGTTTAGTTGAGAAAACCGAAATGGTATGGAACTTGTATTTGCTTAAAACAAAGTACAGCTGTCTGCCCAGTCTGAGATTAAGCAGTTCCAGTTCATCCATTTTACACAAAGTAAATAAAACGGGGGGGGAGCATCTGTATGTCCTGGAGGTCAATGTTTTTCAATCTCAGCAACTTTAAGATATGTGGACTTCAACTCCCCAAATCCATTTTAAAGTTCCTGAGGTTGGGAAGCACAACTGTAGGTTAAGAACATTTGAACTGAGAAATCAAAGGACACTAGAGGCCTCAGAACATCTCTGAAACAGTGGATTGCAGTAGTTAGAAAAGATCAGTTTTATTCCAGTTTAAAACATTCTGGTACATTCTGAAAAACAAGCATTTTCTCATATAACAATGCTGATCAAAGAAGTATCTTTTAGAATTCATTTCCCAATACCCATCTGTCTCTTCTCTCTTTCTCTTTCTTTCTCTTCGTATTTCAAAGCATCTGTATTTCTCCAGATACGTTTTTTTCCTACTTGCTCTGCCTGATATTTTCCACTCATTGTTTATCAGTTGCTCGAAGCTCTGTTTCCCATTGTGCTGAATTTTTCACACTTCAGCACTGTGTGGATCTTAGCCACACCAGATTGGCATTACACAGCTGTATTTGAGGTTATCGAGCCTCTTTTGATTTCATAAGCTATGGCTGTCTCCTTAATATAGGCTTGTCCTATCTTCCTTCTGCATAGAAGTGGCAAAGGCTAATTATATTTAAAAATAAAGCTCCTGTAGAAAGTTGTGCCTTCTTTGTTTTAAATGTGTTTTTCGTGCAGGTGCAGTTTGAGGACATTAGGTTTCATTGTATAGTCTAATTAATGATGACAATACATTGTATCATAAAGAGCAGCATCCACAGAATCTCACCACTTGTGTTATTGTGGTAAAAGCAGTGTTGCAGGAGCACAGTGCAAGTTCCACCCCTTAGGGATGTATGTGTAGTACTGCAACACATTAAAAAAGGATCAGAGGTTCACTTGCAACGTGATGACATCCACAGCTTTTGTCAGTCTGATCCCCCTGAAAACATTGCTAGGTCTAAGCCTAGATTTAACACAGAAAGGGGAAGGCACAATGAAAAACCAACTTTGCATTATATGACCCTCAGAATTCTTGAGAGAACAAGTTTGGAATAGGGGTTTAGTCGTCAAGTGAGAAACCTGAGATGGTGACTTTTAGTCCTTTTAGGGGAGGGGAGGGGAGGAGAGGAGAGGAGAGGAGAGGAGAGGAGGAAAGAATGGAGAAAAAGAGGGAAGGAAAGAAAGAAAGAAAGAAAGAAAGAAAGAAAGAAAGAAAGAAAGAAAGAAAGAAAGAAAGAAAGAAAGAAAGAAAGAAAAGGAGACGGAAGAAGACTGTGGGAACTTGGTATTCTCTGACCTTGGTGGTTTTCTTGTAGACTTTTCATGACCAAACTAGGTGATATCATCAGTGCTAGAAGTTAGTGGGGATTGTGTAGAGAAGGAGGACTGTAGGGTCCTTGGTGCTTTCTGAGCTTGGAGGCCTTCTTGCAGATATTTCATTGCTTACCTAGGTAGCTAGCACCAATGAAAGAAAACTGATGACGTTACCTACTTCGGTAGTGAAACGTCTGCAAGAAAACCGCCAAGCTCAGAAAGCACCCAGGACATCACACATCTGTAGGACCCTACTACCTTAAATATCAGCGGTGGCCATATCAATCCTCCTCTCTTACTCTCATTCTTCGCTTCCCCTAGACAGAGTACGCGGTGCTGAGATATATCTCCGAGCTGAGGAGAATCTACACCTTCTACAGCAGCCTGGGCTATGACCACTCCCTGGACAACACTTTCCTGATGACCAAGCTTCAATTCTGGAGGTTCTTGAAAGACTGCAGGTTCCATTACTGCAACCAGACGCTCGCTGCCATGGACCGGATTCTGAACGGTGTGGACGTCTTATTACAGGCCGTTACTTTGGGATGGTTCCAGGGATGGGCTTCAAAAATTTTAACAAGGGGTTCTCTGTCTGGTTGCTGGGTGGGCGTGGCCATGGTGGGTGTGACCTAATCAGCCACCTCCACCACAGCGGGGGGTGTTGTTTTTGCCCTCCCCAGGCTCCAGAGGCTTTCCTTGAGCCTTCCGGAGGGCAAAAACGGCCTCCCCAGGCTCTGTAGGCTTTCCTTGAGCCTTCCGGAGGGCAAAAATGGCCTCCCCAGGCTCCGTAGGCTTTCCTTGAGCCTTCCGGAGGGCAAAAACAGCCTCCCCAGGCTCCGTAGGCTTTCCTTGAGCCTTCCGGTGGGCAAAAACGGCCTCCCCAGGCTCTGTAGGCTTTCCTTGAGCCTTCCGGAGGGCAAAAACGGCCTCCACAGGCTCTGTAGGCTTTCCTTGAGCCGTCCAGAGGGCAAAAACGGCCTCCCCAGACTCTGGAGGCCCTCTGAACAGCGGTTTCCAGTCTTCCCAAACTTCCGGTAGGCCCATTTTTGGCCCTCCCCGAACCTCTGCACACGGCCAACACTTAACTGCATCCAAGATAGGCCGCGTGGGGACTCCTGGGAGGGGCAGGGCAGGGTGGGTGGGTGGGGCCATCCAGGAGTGGGATTTGGAGGTTCTCCGAACTGCACCGAATCGTAGCTTAGAGGTTCTCCCGAACCCCTGCGAACCCCCAGCAGTCCCACCCCTGGATGGGTCTATCTACCACAGGCCCCGGTTTATCCCAAGCTCTAGTTTAGTTTCTAAGCAATGAGCGGAGCCATTGCAAGGGACCGTTCCATTACAACAGTGTGAACATTCCTAAAATGTAAGCGTTGTATAGGTGGTCCTCGACATAGGACAGTTCATTTAGTGACCGTTTGACGTTACCACGGCACTGAAAAAGTTGACGTACGACCGTTTTTCACACTTAGGACGCTTTGCTTGGCAATTGACTCATATTTATGAGGGTTGCAGCAAAGTCCACGATTCACTTAACAATCGTGCTAACTAACTTAACAACTCCAGTCATTTCCTGGAGGGGAAGGATCCATGGAAAATGTGTGTGTGTGTGATTTTAGGTCCCCTTACATCCTTTTTTCCTTTTGGAAATTTTTCCAAACGTTTTTAAATGTCTTTCTTTTTTTTGCAAGAGAAAAAAGGATTCAAATGATTCAAAAGGTTGAAAGAAATAGAAACAGGAAGCAAGGAGAGTCGGAATCGGGGGAGATAAATACAAATAGTTTCTCTCTCTTTCAAATAATTCACGTCCAAATCTCTGCAAGAGGGACTGTGACTTGCAAAAAAAAACCACACCAGTTGTGTGTTGTTATTTTTTTTAAGTAGAAGAGAATAAAATGATGTGTACTTGTAATCTAAGTTAAAAGAGTTTTGGAAGTTTTAAAAGCAACAAGGTGTAGAAAGCAAACTTTACCCATCGTACCACCGCCCCCTACAATAGGTAGGGGGCGGAGCTATGCAAATCTAAAACCAAGGGCGAAAGCAGAAAGCCCCAAATGTGTCAGAATGAAGCAAAATCTATAAATTCTGCAGATCATCCTAACGGGAAGCCGTTCATTCTGGTGGGATTTGGAAAAGAGGCGTTTGCAGAGGATAATCCTGACAGCAGGAACCGGCCTGACCTGGTTTTAGCGCTTAGCTACTACGCAACCCCCATGTTGCCCCACAAACCTGTAATTTCAAGAGAAGGGAAGCGGTTGGCATCCCTGCCAGCATTGGGTATCGCTTCTCGGCCTTTTGGCTAAGATCAAGTGTAGTATCTGTTCTTATCAGTTTAATATCTGATATGTCCTCT
>JANHFT010008698.1:11885-28996 GCA_032467955.1 Pseudoxenodon macrops
AATTTCTCCTTAGTTCTAAGTTGCTTCTCTCCTTGATTAGTTTCCACCCATTGCTTCTTGTTCTACCCTCAGGTGCTATGGAAAATAATTTGACTCCCTTTTCTTTGTGGAAACCCCACAAAGATATCAGAACACTGCTATCATGTCACCCCTAGTCCTTCTTTTAATCAGACTAGACATATCCAGTTCCAGCAACCGTTCTTTAAATGTATAACTGGGCCATAGAGAACAATGATCTTACATGAAATTAACTCAATTGACTTGATTTTAACTACAGTTACACTTCATTTGAATAAAGTCCTGGATATGCCTTATTTTCTAAAATTCAGTGTTTAACTCTAAAACAGTGTTTCTGAATCTTACCAACTTAGGTGTGTGGACTTCAACTCTCAAAATTCTCCAGCCAGCATGCATTGAAGTCCACACAACTTAAAGTTGCTGAAATTGAGAAACGCTGGTCTAAAAAATGGTGCATCTTTTGACTTCAACCCAAGTCATCCTTGAGCAGAGATTCAAAAAATGTTGAATAATGGCTGTTGCCATGTGGTCAAAGTCCTCCTATTTTCTTGCAAGTGTCATCCATAAATATGTTGCATATCTCATAGATAATCCTGAAAAGGTTGGGCATCTTCTATTTATAAGCAGATCTTCATATCTGTGCATTATTTCTTATAAGAATGTATCCCACGCTTTATTTTAAAACTATATATTATATATACCATACCTTATACTGAAGCTGCTAGTTTTTCTTCTCAGTACAACAGCCATTAGTAAATCATTGCAAAAATGGACAAGGAAGGTCTGGTGTTACTTATTTTCCCATGCCATCTTTCTTCATCCCTCCCTCTACTTCCTACAGATATATAATCCTAATTATAATATATATGACTCTGTGTGTAAATTGCAACATTACTGCCTGGAGATGGCCCAGAGGCCTAAAATACTACGAACTTGAAAAAATGTGAACATACCGTTCAAAACAAATAATAAAAAGCTAAGGTGGAAATAAATGACCAGAACATATGTCCACCAACACCCAGATAAACAAAGATTAATAGCAGACAAACGGTCAAGCAGAAAACAATACCCTAATCAAGGAACTACCAAGTAGAAAATCACATCCCAACCAAAATTATCAGAGCAAGCTATTGTATATAAACAGGGCACAAATCCAACACTCACTAGATCTATCAATGTTACCTAGTTGGGAAATGAAACATCTGCAAGTAAACAACCAAGCTCAGAGAACATCAAGGATTCCACAAAAAATAATATTTCTGCATTTAAATAGAAAAGAAATTGAATCATATTGGCAAAGATACAGTGAGAATAATGCTTATTAAAATACACATTTTTGCAATATCCTAAGGCTGTTGTATTCTGGGGGAAAGTAATTACATATACTTTGAGACAGAGTTAATATTTTTAGAAGATATATGGATTATAGAAGTAATTGAGTCTCAGAGGGAGACAACATTCTAGACAGGGATTTTTCAAACTGTGATATTGTGACACACATACACAAACAAGTGAAAACTTAAGTTTGTGCAACCCCCTACCTTAACTAATAATACTACTGTTTTCATTAGGCCTAGGGTTGAAGAAATAAATAAGAAATAAATATCATACCTTTAATAAGTAAAATTTAAGGAATATATTAAAGCAATAATAGGACCCCAAATATGTTTCCATTTTCAGGAAGGGGGAAATGGAAAATTGGTTTTTTTTGTCTCAGATTAGCTTGTTTAAATGTTGCAGTCATGTTTAAATGTTGCACTGGAAGACCATATATGAGTTGTGGTGCTTTTTCGGCCAGCACAGCCATGGAAGGGTAACAATAAGAGTTAATGGTTTTGTTTGCTTCGTACTTATGACACAGTGGCTGGAAATAGCTAGAACTAGGGAAGACCTTGCTCTTAGAAAATTCTAGTTAACTATGAATAATTCTAATGGAAGTATTGCAAGAAAAATGTCAAGAATCTAAGAGAAAAGTGATGAGGCTAGAGAAACAATGGCTAAAACCAATTTTTGTAGCCTAGTGTATTCCCTTATATGCAAAGTGTTTTAGTAAATGTCCACAAATGTTTTCAGATAATTTCCTTCCTGGGCCAAACAGATCTGGCAACTACTATCCATGGGTTGGCTATGGTTCTTCTTGACTGCTGCAATATACTCTCTGTGGATCTATCCTCTTGGACTTCTGCAAGAGCTTGCAGGGAGCCTACAAAGAGATGAGGCTGGTGTTGCAAAATAATTCCACTCCTCTGTTCCCCACCACCACCAATGAGTACCAGTTCTATTCTTGAAAAGTATCCAATAGCTGCAGTTAATATAAATAGTATAGCAACAATAATTAGCTGTAAAAATGCAGAGATCCGTACTGAGAAAGCTGCATTGATTGTAAGCTGTTTACCAGGCACAATTAAGAATATTGCCACTGACTTTTAAGGCCCAAAATAGTTTATGGTCTGATTAAGGAAGATACAACGTCTCCCATTATTAATCCGTCAAATGACACCCCAAATTTCTGGCATGTGGGAGAGGACCTTCCTCCAAAGTTGTATTTAGGTCATCTGTAAAAATGCTGGGCTTTCAACTGTTACATGCTTTTATTATTTGCTTTCTCATCCGTTTTATTTTGCACCTTGAACTTTTTCTATTCTATTTTTATTTTTAAATGGCATTAGCCACACTGAGTGCTCCTCAGAGCAAAGTGCAAGTCGAAGGAATTAATAAGATTACAACATAATGGCACAAGATACTGTAGTGCAAACAGAGTAGTTTAAAACATCTGTATCCATGGGTAATAAATTATGTATGGCAGTACAAGAGTTAATAAAGGATTGTTTAATTGCTTTTATGTTTGAAAGGGAAAAAAGTGGCTCTATCATTCAAGTCTTGTGATTTTAACAGTCTTTTTATTGCTTTCATGAGTCAGCTTCATAAAAATGACTTATGCTGTTATTTACCCAGCTTTATTCTGGTCCAGGCATCTTTTAGCCCCATACATAACTCTAGACGATTTTCTGACAATCCGTAGCTATACTGCATCATCCCTATGCTACTTTTCTGCTTTTCTTGCACTCTGTTTGGGATTGGTTTTGAAAATCTGTGTAGTTTTTTATTATCTTTTTGGGGTCCTTTCAAAGGACTTATTTATTGATTTTTTTTTCTGTGATTTTTTGCAATATTTCATGACCTGATGCCAAGGTATTGCTTAAATAACTGTAACCATCATTTTACCGTGTCCTGTTGCATGTCACTTCAACCAGACTTTAATGAAGAACTGCAATAAGATCACTATCATTTCCTATAATGGGAAGATAAGGTTTTGGCAGGTAAAATAGTAAAGTAGTGTGGTGACCAGTTTTCCATGTGCAAATGACAGACGCTCCAGTCAAGCTCATAAGGTCAATTTACTTGTAGTTACAGGCCTGTCTAGTTAATATTACTATATGCATCAGGTATAGTATCAGCAGAGGTGGGTTCCTACTAGTTCGAACCGTTTCTATAGAGTAGTAAGCTGCTGGTGACGTCATGGAAATGGTGTGGTCCATGGACACCGCCATCTTTTTTGTGGATTTGTTTTTTGGGGGGGGGAAATGATTTTTTTTCTGATTTTTTCCTCTTCTACGCATGCAAAGAAGCTGAGTTTCCAGCACTGCGCATGGGTTGCCATCTTGTTTTTGGCCTTTTTTATTTTGGGGGGAATTTTTTGTAATTGTTTTTACTGTGCATGCGCGCACACGTGCGAAGCACAGGAAGCAGCAAACCGGCAGTGAGGTAAGTTAGAACCCACCCCTGAGTATCAGATATGCCTTTAAGAAGGCTAAGCAGTCTTTTAGTAAATTGTACTGAACACAGGATGTTTGAGCGCCAAGTCAAAATGGCTCCCTTAATGCTGCCTACATAGTCTCCATCTCTTACTTAGATGAAAGGAACATGATTTAACTTTGATTCAATCTATATCCACATCACCCATTTATCTATTATACACACACACACACACACACACACACACACACAGAAAAACCTCTACATATTCATCACTCTGTAATTATACCATTAAAAGTTAATGGAGAATGACCTTAATTTATCACCATTTATCAAGAAAGATCTAATTAGCAGCCTGCCCTCCATTTGTCTATACTGCCGTGCCTCCCTCATTTTCCATAATTCAGAGTTCATTATTGTCACCATGATCCCTGACTGGTTAAATGGCAATCATGTGATATGGCTGGTGGAAGAATCTACATTCAGGTAGATAGCTTTTCAATGAAGAAAATATTACATTTAATGTGGAAGATTCCTGGCAGGGCCTCTGCAAAAACAGGCTCAATTCACATGTACCGAGTTTTCTTATATGCTTACTTCAACATTCTTGTCCTATTTTTTAACTGAGTGTTCTCTTTGTTGCCTATTATTATATTGGCAGCTCTTTTTAAAAAGTAGTTTCTCTCTAATGCCTATGTGAATGATCAGAAGTTTGGAGGAATTATTTGATGATTTGTTGCCATTTATCTCAGACTCATTTTCTATCTACGAAATGCCCAATTGGTTTTTTCATGCTTGCTTTGCTCTTAAAATCAATTAGCCAAATCCTTACATAATGCCATTGGTAAAAAAATTAAAATTAACTGAAGCGATCTACCTTAAACCAAAGCCCAGTGACAATATGAATTTTGACATTAACTCTACATTTGCTAATTATCATCATTTAGTTGTTTCTGTAATGAACAAAGTAATGAACAAATTACCTAATGACTGATGACAACTTTTTAATCAAATCATAACTTTTAAAAGCGAAGACGCAATCAAGCAACCTCAGCTATTTGTATGATCATACCTATAAAATTCAGATACAAGGACAACACTTCTGAAGAAATACCTTCAGGCCAAAGAGACTTCAGAAATGGAAGTTCAAAATGTAGGATTGGCTTTTTATGGCTTGAACCCAAAATTCGATTAAAGGAATGCTCCCATACCATGTGGTCCATATAGGCTCTTGAAACTGATCTAGATGTTGGGTGACCTACCAAATGGCAAAATCACACTATAACATTAGTGTGGGAATAACAATTCACACTTCTTGAAAACAAAATTTCTAAGTGAGTATACAATCGTTATCATCATCTATTTGTTTGTTTGTTTGTTTGTTTGTTTGTTTGTTTGTTTGTTTGTTTACTATATGGCTGCCATCCTTAAAAACACAATTCTGGATGGTTCACAATAGCAATAAACCACAAAACACAATAAAAACAATAAAACAAAACCTGAACCCACAGGCATACTCATTTGATGACTCCAGCACAACCATCCCCAGACTACATCATCATCCAGCCAAGCACCTGAAGGAAGACCAACTCTTTATGGCCTTCCAGAGGTCTAAGAGGTTGGGGGCCTATCAAATCCCAAGAGTTAGTGCCCCTATATAATTCCAACAATGATTCCTGATTTGAGGGTATGTATCCTAATCTCTACCTGAATGGAACAGCTTGGGAGTGAAGGGCTTTCCAACAAGCTCACAGCCGCAATGTAGCCTTACAAAACATTCTGTCAAACTTCATTTCATAATTGCTTTTAGAAATTGCTTTTTAAATGCTTTACAAGTATTAGGAACCATCCAATCAACAAGTCTGATAATAAATACCAGGTAACTCTGATTTAATACTTTGCAAAAAAGAGTTTTAAAGATAAGCTTAAGAACATTAAAAAAAAATATTTTGGGGTGAATAAACAGCAAAGGGGTGATTAGAATGTTGATTTTTGGAAAGTCATAAATGGATTAAGAGTTCAGATGGATTTGAAACAAAAGTTTGAAATTCATTATAATACTCCTTCCCGTGGGAAAATGCTGTTGCTTTGAATTATTTTGTCTGCTGTCAGATGCAGATTGACACACAGGAATTTAAGTCTTCTTACAATTGCTGTGCCATAAGAAAGGACAATGTCTGTTGAATGGGATGGCACTATAGAAAGTAAATAAATAGTAAAAGTAAATCATTGTGTTATCCAGATATTGAGGTTATAACATTTCCTTCATATTGCACATAATTTAGACCAAGTAAATCATTCTCAATATATAATAGGCTAATGGACACATTCAAAATGTATAAGATAGTAGAAAACATCTGTTTTACCTGGATTTCCATTTTTGTTGTTGAACTGTGCTATTTTATTTGGCCACTTCTTTTTATTAAACATTTCATCCTTATAATGTGTTGCATTTTTGGTTTCAGAGCTGTTCCTTTGGATAGAAGAGGAGTTTAAACTGTTAAAAAGAGAATTCAAAAGCAAATATCACATGACATCACCCACCCACCCACCCACCTAAACGTAGTCCAGAGATTTTCTAAACCTATCACAGTTCAGCATGCTTGCATACTGAAAGTGTTTCAAAAATTCACTGTGTGCAATTAAATTGCAGTGCAGTGCAAGGCTGGGCCATATTCATTCAAAAATAAGCTATCTATTCATTTGTACACTTTAAAATGAGATTATCATTACCAGTTGAAACAAACTTGAGGGTAGGTGGGTGGATGAGGTCCTGAAGGAAAGGAGGAGTAATTTTTAAAAGAAGAACATTTATACATTTATAGGACTGCCTTTAAAATTCAATAATTAAGGCAGAATGACTGACGAACAAATATTTTGTCTGAAAACATCCTTACAGTTCATAGGTTTGCAACTATAAGATGTCCAAACCAGGCATGATTTAAATAGCACTTTGGGGCATTTTTTTTTCCTGTCTCATGGACATTAGGAAACTGGGGATGACTGATACTAAGCTGTGATATCGTCCAACATGATGATTTTTAATTCTAAAAGGATGGGTAGGCAAGATATTAGAAGCAGCTTTGGTCTCAGAATCTAATCTAGCCAAACAAGCTCCTTTAATGTCAACTAAAATGATGGGGACTACTTGTTTTACAATCTTCCTTTGAATACTAAATTATTACAGGAGAAGATAACCAATTTGATAGGGGATGGAGGGATAGAGGGAGAAGTAGGAGCCACAGAAGGAAACAGAAATAGGATGGCTCTTTTCCATATTTGGTCAATCTATGTATTTTGAAATAGCCACATACATTATAAAAGACCATACATTTCCCATGAGCATTGTTCAAAAAACATGAAGCAGAAGTTATACTCCTGAGCATTTTGAAAAAGAGAGGTGCATAGGACATCATCAGTCAAAACATTTTTAAAATTAAATTAGGATCACAGATCCATTTTATTCTTCAAAATAAAATAAGTGCACCAGCGTACCTACTGTCCCTGTCCTAATGTTTCCTTTTATTCATATTCATTTCATGTATTCAAATCATGTTTATGCTTATATATATTATCTAATATGTGCTTGACAAAATAAATAGATTTAAAAAATAAAAAATGGATCCAGACCTGGATAAAATCTTATCTGACATTCTCTTAAGATATTTGTCCATTTGTGCAGTGAGTTTACAATTTTGTAGCTAAAATTCATTCTGGATACAAAAATCAAATTGATAATCCCTGCTGAAAGCCGGCTGTCACTTTCCAAGACTCAGGAGGATATTCCAAAAATTCATTAAGCAAACCAAGATTTGTCATATTTAAAGCTTCAGCTCTTCATACTCAAAAGACACAAAATTCCAAATGTGATCTGGCACAAAAATGTTTATGCCTTCAAAAGATCCACATATTAAACTTTTGAAAAAACAACTTTTCAAAGCAATTATACAGCCGTATTATTTCCTTTTAATTGCAATCTCTCTTCTCTGATTTAATTGCATTGTGATCTCCAACAATATCTAGAAAAAGTTATTTTCTCCTTAATGAGGTTTTATTTCAAATATTTCTTGTCTGTGCTCAGTAGCAAATGTTGAAAAGCATCACATCCAAGCACAGTGAAAATGTTGGCTTCACAACTCACATCTCATTCATTCAACGCACCATGCAGTGATCCCTTGATATCTCAACGCAAATTTCCACACCATTACACTTCTGCCTTTTGTCCTCTTGCTCTCTGTTTAGCACCACTTCAGCTACTATCTTCCTGGTCAGGATTTTGGAGAACTTCCAGACTGAAAAAAATGCTTGGTCCAACTGCTGAGATATGAAAACTCTCAGAATCTCTTTCTACATGCTACAGCTACTACAATCACTTCTTGTATATCATTCAACACTCATTTTTACTTAGCATGTTTGGCTGAATCTGATATTTGTTTCAATTGCTTTTCTGAAAAATGCTCCTTGATTGTTATGTTTTACCAAATTATTGGCCAAATTATTTCCAATTATAGCATTTATATTATCCAATTACAAATAACAATATTTGGCATCAACAATAAAGGAAAGTACAAGATGTTGTGACAGCTTATTTTTACCCTCAGCCAATGGTCAGACTTCTCTTTCACACCCCTATTAAGGGCACAATAGGGAGGGAGACAAAATGTTTAATATCAACATTTATATATGCTTACCATTTATAAATATTAAAATATATAAAATAGTTACTTATCTTCAGGATAAGATATAGTTACAGAATCTGGCAAGTCTGATTGTGCTTCTTCTCTGATGCACAATAAATCAACAAACAGCCTTCCTGATTCTCTTCCAAATAGTACCTTTCTTCACAGGACATAAAGAATGTTTTAGCCCTCTTTCCTTATTTAACAGTTCTTACAGTACCTATTTCCACCAGGATCATCACCAGGGGTGGGTTCTAACTTACCTCGCCACCGGTTCACTTCCTCCCGTGCCGCATGGCTGCACCTCATGGGCGCTCGCACGCTTCACAAGCAAGCGCATGCGCAATGCAAAAAAATTACAAAAAAAATGAAGACTGAAAACAAAATGGCGGTGCATGCACAGTGCCAGAGACTCAGCTTCTGCGCATGTGCAGAAAACAAATCCTAGAAAAAAATCCCAAATTTTTTTCCCCAAAAAAATAAAATCCAAAAAAAAGATGCCGACATCCACAGTCCAGAACCGTTTCCATGACATCACCAGCAGCTTACTACCTACTCTATAGAACTGGTCCAAACCATTAGGAACTCACCTCTGATCATCACCCAACTCTCTACACAACCTACCCTTTGTTAAAATGGAGGACCATACTTTCTCTTCTCAGCAGACTTGATGATATCAGCGGTGGAGATTTGAAGATAATCTCATCCCCTGCCACCATCTTTTTCTTAGAATAAGAGGGAAAGGCATGGTTTCTAACCTGCTTTTCTAAGAAGTCACTCTTCTTTATCCTTTAAACAGGAAAGATGTAGAGAAGTGAAGAGAGGGTGTGAGGTATCTAATTTTGCCTATATTCCTATGTGAGTGAGAGCAGAATTAATTTCTGCTGGCTTGCTCATAGTTATCAATTTTCCCTTAATGAGAAAAGAGCAAAGCACCACCAAATGTAGTAATGGTTTGCAATGATGGAAATGTCCTTTCAAACTGGTTGGATCAGTTCTGCATGCTAAAGGCAGTTGTAGGAGAAGACTGGCAAAGCCAGGGGAGGAGTTAAAAGAGGCATCAGTTTAGAATGGTTGCATAACCACAAGCAAACTAAGTCCTACCCCCTTGAAGTTGTTGGTCCTTATCTAGTTCCGACCAGGTGTTAAAGGTTAGACTGAAAAGATTTTTGTGCACGTGTGACCTATATTTTCACACCCGACAGCAGCCCATCTCTTAGTTAGGCTGAAGCAGCTGCTTCTAGCAGTGGCTCTAGGACACCATTAAAGGCTGACAATTAGCTAAATATTAATAAATTTATTGATGCTGTATTTTTGCTTCTGCCTTATGAACCAAAATAAGCTGACTCCTTTTCTGTAGGAGATATTTTGACTCAGTACCAAGCAGCAGATGATTTAAGCCAACACTAATCTTCCAGAATTCTACATTTGAAGAAAGCTACCCCTCAACATGTTGAACCATAATGATGGAACTAAAGATGTACAGTAACTCCAAGTTTTGTTCTACTTGTGCAGATCTTATAGTGGCTGTAAGAATTGAATAAGGAATAAGGATCCATCTGAATAAATGCTATTGCCATTTATTGTCTGACACCTCTTTCATATGAAGATGAATGGCAAGTAGTTTGTACTTTATACATAGGCCCTGGAATCTCCACTTTAAAAAGTTAAATAACAGACCCAGGAAAGATTTTTACTGGAGTCCTCAGAATAAGCCTTCTAGACAGAACAGATTATGCTGGTTTAATAGTTGTTGTTGTTGTTTAGGATCTTATCTTTCATCTGACATTTCATGATATTAAAACTTTACATCTCTCTTTTTCCCTTCAGCAAGTCATGAACCAATAACATAAAGAATGCAGCTGTTATAAAATATAACTACTCCAATGCATATCATTTTCTTTCCAAAGGGGGAAAAAATCTACTTCTTGAGCAGCAGATATGCCTGTAGCTACAATATCCTATATTTCAGTTGAGTCACTGCTTTTCTTCAGTCACTTTCAAAAACTCCTGGGAAGACATCACAGGATTCCAAGCAGAGGTGGGTTCCTACCAGTTCTATCTGGTTCTATAGAACCGGTAGTAACTTGGCGATGATGTCACGGAGCCGGTCCTGTCAGTGGCTCCATGGGTGCCACCATCTTGGATTTTGCTTCTGTGAATACGTAGAAACAATTTTTTTGCTTCTGCACATGTGCAGAAGCCAGCTTTTTACTTCTGTATGCATGCATGTGCGCATGCTTCACGGGCCACACACAGCGCGATCCTGAGCAAACTGGCAGTAAAAATATCCAGAACCTACCCCTGATTCCAAGGGAAGAACATAAGAAACATTAGACTTCTCCAAAGTCTTAAAACAAAGGTCGGCCAAATACATTTGCCCAATAGGATAAGTCTGGATTGTTTTTTTTTCTTTAACAGTTTCTGTAGGTTGACAATCAATGGATACATAATTAAAACTCTCCATATAGTCTGCCTCAGAAGTCCCATATGTCCATTGCTAATGAAGACATTCCTTTTCTCTAACTGAAGATATAAAGTGAGTATATATAGAAGGTAACCCTTTCAAAGGTTAGTTATTCATCAGTGGGAAAGGGTACAATCTAAATTGCAAAGATTGTCTAATTACAATGTTGTACAGACCATTAGTGAACTCTATGGACTGAGACACTGCTATTTCATATGCCAAGCAATTATATGTGTGTCTCTTAGGAAGACAGTCGTCCTGGCCTCTGTATTTATCCCTGTCCCCTGCTTTAAAGGCAGAATTCTGGGCTCTCAGAAGCATCCATACCTCTGTAGTCATCCAGGGTTTACAATTCCTGTAGATTCTGATGCACTTGTCCACTGTTACATTGTCTGTGCACACTTTGATGTAACAGAGTACGGCATCGGTGTATTCATGCAGTTCTGGATGTTCGAATATGCTCCACTCAGTGGTTTCAAAACAGTCCTGCAGCTGACTGAGAGCACCCTTTGGCTAGATTTTAACAGTTTTCATGACTGGTTGAGTTCTTTTCCTAAGAGGGACATACTTTGGGCATAAGAGCAGAGAAAAGTGGTCGGATGTACCCAGGTGGGGAAGGGGGATTGCTCTGTAAGCCTTTCATATTCTCCTCCCTGAAGCTCAGGACTGTCTCTCCTCAGGGCTGTGTGCTCAGTCCATACCTGTATTCATTGTACACATACGATTGTGTATCTTCTGACCCATCCACTGTGATTATCAAGTTTGCAGATGATACCATCATATTGGGCCTCATTACAAGTGGACATGAAGCAGCATACAGGGGGAAGGTTCAAAAATTATCCACATGGTGCTCAGAAAACAACTTGCACCTGAACATTAGCAACACAAAGGAGATAGTGCTAGACTTCTGGAAGAAGATAGAGGAACCTGCCCCACTTTACACCAAGGGGGGGGCTGTATGTGGAGAGTCCCGTTCTTCAAATTCCTGGGAGTCCATCTTAGCAAAGATCTCACCTGGAAAACAACACATTCCAAGTGGCCAGGAAGGACCAACAGAGACTCCACTTCCTCAGGGTCTTGTGGAAGCACAAGGTGGAATAACAACTGGTGACCTCCTTTCACCAGTCCACAATAGAAAGTGTCCTCACTTATTGTATTACGGTATGGTATGCTGGCTTGACAACCGCAGATAGAAAGATACTACAGAGAGTGATGAGCATGGCATAAAACATCATGGGCTGTCCCCTGAGACCACTAGACGAAATTGCTAGGACTCGCTGCCTTAGAAGAGTGAGCAAAATCCTCAGGAATGACTCGCACCCTGGTCGGTACTTCTTTACTTTACTACTATCAGGTAGGAGATATAGAAGCATAGCCAGTCATATGAACAGGCTGAAGAACAGCTTGTATCCATGGGCTGTCAGACTCCTGAATGCAACATTACATCATAAGTATGTAGCATGACAGACTTGCAGGGCCGGTGCAATGTGCAACATATTCATATATTGCCGGTGCAATATATTATAATGTTATGTTATGCACATATATGTATAGAGGATTGTGTGTTTCTTAGTATGATTTACTGGGTTAGGGATTTTCTTTTTTTCACTGTGAGTTATTGAGATGTATTTCTGTTGGGGGGTGCATTAAGGAAGGCTCAGCTAATCTCATTGCACACATGTTGTGCATTGATAATAAAGGTTTGAATTGAATTGAGTCCTAGTATTTCCAATGGAGTTAAGGCTCAGGTTAAGTATTTGTAGGATTTCAGCCTAGTTTTGAAATCAATTTCATAATCATCTTACCCATAAGTAAGAATGTAGGGATATGCCTCCTCTACTTCTCCTTCTGTATACTTTCCCTTATGCAATTTTCTGGTGCATAGGACATGAAATGATGGTATTAAATTACAGGAAGAAAGACTCCAGTTGAATGTGAAGAAAACAACCAAGTGGTAGAATGGACAAACTGAGGAATCAATTATTTAGGATGATAGTAGATTCCCCTTCCATCGAATGTGTTCAAACAGAGTCTAGATAGTAATCTGTTAAGGATCATTTGGTTTATTTCTTCATTGAGCAGAAGATTGAACCTGGTAGCTTAAATGGCCTTTTCCAATTCAAAGATTCTATATTGTGTGATTTTCCAGGATTCCACACCACCTAATTACCTAGGTAGAAAACACTCAGTAACAGATTTCAAACAGTGGAAAGTTCCTGGAATGGTAACAGCGCCATGGGGACGGGGAAATATCATGAAGTTTCCTCTTGCATGACAGAAATGGGAGCAGAGGGAAACAATAGCAGCTTTAAGCTTTTGAAGTGTAACACTTTAAAAAATATGAAGCAGAAATATCTTTTTTTAGAAAATGAAACTTTCCTGTTTAATGGTTAGGAAATTAACAATTAAGGTGGGACATGTAATACAACTAATTTGCTCAAAGTGAACAGCTGAACCAATGAATAGAAGCTTTTACAGTGAGCGATACAAACTTGAACTAAGAGTGATTTCCTGACTGTAAAAACTATTACAAAGTGGAATGGCCTCCTTCTGAAGAAGTGGGTGCTCCATCACTGGAGGTCTTTGAAGAAAAGATTGGGCAGCCATTTGCCCAGAGTGGTGTGAGGATTCCTGCACTGGTCAGGGGTGGGACTGGAAGGCCGCCAAGGTCCTTTTCAACGCTATGACTCTATGTTCCTACTGAACATCATTTAGTAAGTGACTGAATGGGAGAATTCACATTTGACATAAGAAAGGCAGGATATAGATGTAATAAATGCATCATGTCAATATATGGAAAGTCCACTACGGGAGAACAAATCAGTTTTTATGGCACATGTACATCATTTACTTGAATATGTTGTGCTTTATTAGCAGCAGCTGATTGCATTGAGCTAGTTTTGTGAGATAGTATGGCATTTCCAGTAACTTGAATATTCTGTCTCTGGCACATGCAGATCATTGCTTGTACGGTTTCAACAGACCTAAGCCGGTGGGCTTCTATATATGTGAGCCAGCCAGATCATAATGTTTAGCTCAATAGGGACTATGTACATAAGCACCGGGGTAGTCAATAACATCATATTCAGCTTCAGAGTAATACAGAGAATAAAAAGACTTTTGGCTCTGATCTTGTGGTAGGACAATTATACTGATCTGGAAACTGTTGCAATTTCCCCCTCCCCAGCTCCCTTTTTCTAAACTCTTAAATATTTCACTATACCAAAGCCATTCTCATGATGACTTTTCTGAAATTGCTTATTTTTCAGATCAGTGGAGAGGGATACAGAAGCGTCTCAGATCATTACAGAACATGAAGATCCTTGCACTTCTCGCTATATTACAAGTGACAGCCATACCCAGTTGAGCCCTCAACATTCTAGTCAGCAAAGAGAGTAACTATAAAAGGGCTTTACTACAACTTTCAAACTTAAAAATGCCTTCTGACTTAGACATAACAAAAAATCAATCCCATCTGTTTCAATCCCAGGACATATGGCAATGCCAGAGATATATTTTTGTGTGGTTATATCTAATAGCAAACAGAGCCATTGATACATAACTCTTGCTGTGGCAGTACAAGACAGGTAAGCCATGTTCTCAAATGTTAGCAATAACACTCTGAGAAGAAGGGGTCTCCAAGTTTGCAATTTCCTTGGCAGTAGTGTCTCCAATGATCACAACCAGTGGTGGGATTCAGCCAGTTTGCACCACTTTGGGAGAACCGGTTGTTAACTTTCTGAGTAGTTTGGTGAACTGGTTATTAGAAAAAATCATTAGGGCAGAGAACCGGTTGTTAAATTATTTTAATCTCACCACTGATCACAACCCCAAGCATCTTGGCTTGAAGAGCAGATAAATAGTCATAAGGGCTTCATGGGTTTTTGCATCTTGATTCATATCAGAAGATATGACAATCGTCTTTCAATTTTATAGAATAAAATTCTTTATTGGCCAAGTGTGATTGGACACACAAGGAATTTCTCTTCGGTGCATAAGCTCTCAGTGTACATAAAAGATATAAGTGATAAATCATGATAATAGTCATCACAAATATATTCATCATGAATAATTAAGATACAACACTTAGTGATAGTCATAGGTACTACATAAGCAATCAAAATCATACTAGGAAACTAAAACAATATAAATCATAAACAAGGTGATAGTCATAAGTGGAAAAGGAGATGGGTAATAGGAAATTCTATTTCATTTCAATGTTATTGCATTTTATAAATAATATAAAGCAAGTATCAATTTTGATTTCATATATGTAATATCTGTCAGGTAATATTTAATTACTGCATGATTTGAATTTATAATTTTTCTGACATTTTCTTTATTATAAACTGCATTGTAACAGAGAAATAAATAAATGCATAAATATTCCCACACACACACACTATCCTGTCTCCCTTTTGAATGATCAGTAGCAAAGCAGCAACAAAGCCATAAAACACTGCTTTATTTGTGAGCATCTGACCATGCATTTTAAAGTTAATTATCTTTCAATTGAATATATGTGGACTCCCTACAGTGTTGACTAAATATACGTTATGCAGTTTCTATATTCCTTTCCCACTTCCTACTTAAAGTTAAGTAATGGATTAATTACACTGACGTTCAATTTCTCTTGGATTGGCAGTATCTGTCTCTTCAGTATCTGTCTCTCCAGCCTCCCTGGAAGCTATTTGTACCAGTAAATCCTATACTTAAATGTTCCTCTTCTTTCTTCAGTAGTGTTTAGATCTCCAACCAGCTGCTCTTCAGAAATCTTAACCCAGCCTCTCTAGGAACCAACAGGCCTTCAACAGCCAACATTGTCCAATATCCATTTTGACTTGCCAGTTAATTCTCCCCATTTCTCTTTTTAAGTCTCCATCATTCTCATCTCCTTTTCCAATAAACAAGTTATTGTTTATTTCTATTTCTGTGAGAAAGTGTCCTATTTCTCCAATCTTTGCTATCAATTTTTCTTAAAGGACAATGTATAATTGGATGAGTAGAGGATAGGATGACAGACCATCTCAGGATGCGGCATGCTTTCATATGAACATTACAATATGTCAACAGAACAATGAAACAATTATATTGAGATTCATATAGAAGGAAAAATTATCTTCAAGCAAAATCTAGACCATTTAGAGGTCAGCTAATTGAATATAAGCAGAAATCTGATTTAACTAATTAGACTGAAACTCAAAGACTTTGAAATAATGATCTGAATGGGAAATTAACAGATGGATTTCAATGGAATGTTAACATAATAAGAACATAATAATATTCGTTTGCAAATTCTATGCAGTGTGACAGCATTCATCCTTATCTGAGGAGGGACATGGCTGTTTGTTTTAATTGTCTACATAAGCAAACTATTTAGGTTAAACAAAACACCACCAATAGTGTTTAGAACAGGTCAAAAGTTAGTAATGTTCAACTGAGCAGAGTAAAGTATTACAAAATGTATCAGGACTTTATAAATAGAATGGCTTGGAGCAAAGCAAGCAACAGTTGTAGAAGAAAGAGGAAGGGGATAATTACTTAGGCTTAGCAAGTTGTAGAGCAAACACACTGGTTTCTAATAGAGATGCCTACAATTAGGAATTTTGCAACTTTCTTAGTTGTTTCAGCAACTGATCTGGCAGCAACTAATTTACAATTGCTGTTTGTAATTGATAGTTGGGAATTTTACTAATTAATGGATCAATGAAATAACAATGTAAGGTGTGCTATAAATGATAGTCTAGAAACTATGTGCCAATTTTGAGTGAGGTACCTATAATGACCACTGAGGGTAGAACATCAAATTGTGCTAATGTGAATGGCCTTCTATATGGGTCATGGCAGATATGCTAAAATATCTAGGATTGTAAAAAGCAGCACAAGTGACCTTGTAGCAGACAGATATTTGTGGAGATGAAGAAAATGAAGTAACACATCCATTACTACACACATGCGCAGTATAAAAAAATTATAAAAATTCCCCCCCCCACAAAAAGGCCAAAAACAAGATGGCGATGCATGCACAGTGCCAGAAACTTGGCTTCTGCGCATGCGCAGAAGAAAGAAAACCAGGAAAAATTCAAAAAAACATTTTTTCCCCAAAACATTTTTTTTTAAAGATGGTGGCGTCCACCTACCAGAACCAGTTCCATGACGTCACTAGCGGCTTACTACCTACTCTATAGAAC
>JANHFT010008700.1:0-18684 GCA_032467955.1 Pseudoxenodon macrops
AATTACTGCCAACCTGCCTTCCATTGAGGACCTGTACACTTCACAAGTCAAAAAGAGGGCCGTAAAAATATTTACTGATCCCCTCGCATCCTGGACATAAATTGTTTCAACTCCTAACCTTAAAATGACACTATAAAGTACTGCACACCAAGACAACTAGACACAAGCACAGTTTCTTCCCTAACGCCATCACTCTGCTAAACAAATGATTCACTACTGTCAAAATATTTACTAAGACTGCATTACTATTAGTCTTTTCATCATTCCTATCACTATTTCCTCCCACTTATGACTGCAAGACTGTAAGTTGTTGCTTGTATTCTTACGACTTTTATTGATATTGTTTCCTGGTTGCTTATTTGTACCCTATGACTATCATTATGTGTTGTAACTTATGATTCTTGACAAATATATCTTGTCTTTTTATGTACACTGAGAGCATATGCACCAAGACAAATTCCTTGTGTGTCCAATCACATTTGGCCAATAAATAATTCTATTCTATTCTATTCTATTCTAAGTTCTGAGAAAGAAAAAGCAACTAGACTGAATAGGAGATAAAATGATAGAGCCCCAAAAGCAGAAGGGAATACAAGTGTTACTTGTAAGAAGAATATTTGATTACTTCATACTACTGAGAATAGTTCTGATACCTTCTGGAATTATGGATAGTAGATAGAACAAAACAATTGTCAAGGCTCATCAAGTCAAGGCACTCCTTTTCAATTCAAATGGGATAAATTATACTTCCAAGATTTTGAAGTTCTAAGAAGAACATGGAGACTCAGGTGGCATTTTCTCTAATTTTCAGTCCATGAAAGAAGATTGCAATGGGGAAAAAAGTTGCAAGTGAAACAGTTTTGTTGAAGAGAATTTAAGGAACTATGATATGCATTCTGTAGATGAAGAACTGAAAGAACAAGTTTGACTGAGAAGAATGTGCTTGTAATAAATGAATGTAAATGTGAATGATGTGAAGGGTAGGAATTAAAATCAATAAGTAAGAACTACTGGCATATAAAGCCTCAACTAATCATAAGACAAAGGAAACCTGTCCTGGTAATAGCACACGTGATGAAGAAACAATTTTAAAAATCCTTGAGTTTGCCATTGAATGCAAGCTGAATATGATCCTATAATATGACATGGTAGCTAAAAAGTAATTTTAGGCTGCATTAGCAGAAATATGGTTTTCAAACCATGGGAAGGTGGTAAGATGTCACCTTAAATAGTGTGTTCCATAATAATTATTTTAAGAATATTCTGAGGAATTGGACCAACAGCAAAAGATCAGAAAACTGGAAATTTACAAAATGAAGTTGAGTAAATTGAAAATGTTTAGTATTGAGAAAGAAAAAACAACAACAGATGAAAAGGGGATATCAAGTACATTTCACATACTTGAAAGGTATCACACAGAAAGAGATCAAAACTTATTCTCTATTATCTCAGAACACAAAGCAGAAAAGGAAGGTTTTAAAGCAGAAGGAGAGAGATTCCAGTGAATATTAGGAAAACCTCCTAATGGAAAAAACAGACTGATAGCAGAACTAATTTCCATGTAAGATGGTACAATCCTTTGCAGAATATGTTCAAATATAGCGTGGAAAGCCATCTGCTGCGATAGATTAATCTGGAATTTGTGCACAGAACATAGGATTGGCCTTAGAAAAGCTAAATGGTCTTTCCAATTTTAAGATTTTTGGAATAACAATGGTGCCTTCGAAGTGGTTTTATCAAGCTAGAGGGTAATAAATAACTATTGCCCATAAACTCATATTTAAATGGTAAGGAATATATCTCTTTGTTCTCTAAGACCATTGAGTCCAAGATCTATGGTTCATATGATTGGAGGTACAATGTCCCATGCCTTGATACTCACAAACAAAAATAAATTCAAGAAAAGGGCAGAGATCTTGAAGGAGAGGTTAGAGAAAGGAAGCCAGAATCTGCTTTAAAAACCAATCAAGCCTCTGTTTCTACACAATTTAACAATTATCATTCTTCTGATGCTGCTACAAACCAAAGCTAGAGTCATTACTTAAATTGCTTCTTTACATCATTCTTTGATTGCTCTTTACATCATTCATATTTGTGCTATGTACAATATTTTTTAGCAAATGAGACAAAAATAATCTCATCAAAGGAAATACTTCACACCAGAGAATTAATTAATGTATCCTCTGTCATATGATGTGTGTATCAAGCTCAAAAATAATTAGATTAATTAATAAACAGAGATGTAGTGAATCTATTTCTTGAGAACCTAAAGATTTTGAGGAAATTTATCTTGGAAATTTCATTTCTTTATTACATTTGTACAAACATTTATATCAACTTTTATCCTCCAAAAAAAGATCATTCAAACTGTCTAACAAATATAATCTGATATAATATAATATAAAGAGATGCAGTACAAAAATATTGACATCAATTGCAAAATAAACTGCTCCTTTTTCATTAAATATTATAAAGCTAAACAGCAACATTACAGTGATTTTCTTGCTACTGAAATTATTTTAAGAATTTATCAATAAAATTAGCTAAATATAAGTTTATTATTTCCCTCTTCCTCTCTCTTCTATTTTTTTTCTATCACTTTCAACTCTTAAGATAAAGACAATCAAACATCTGCTTCCAGTTTTCTTTATGTAAAATATGCATGTATTTCTAAATCATGCAAATAATTTATTTTAGATAAATATCTGGTATTCAACTAAAATAAATTGTTGTACTTCCATAGACATGCCTTGTCTTTTTAGAAGTACACTTACTAATACCGTACTTGTACACACAAGGTAACTTTCTTAGTGATGCATCCCACATCTTAAATGCCATGATTTAAAAAGAATGGTCATCTTCCTCTTTATTTGAAATTATTTTAAACCATAAGCATGGAATATTTATTTGTTGTTGTACAGGTATAAGCTTCTCTTCATCATACAGAACCACTGTGAAAAAATTAGCAGGTATGTAAAATTTTTAATATAAAAAAATACATAATTTATTTTATACCAAAAACTCCAATGTGCATCTGCAGATCATTTTATCCTTCCTTTTTTCACTGTATCTATATACACCATTTTTTAAACTTATTAACTCTTTTGGTTAGTAGTATGATGGTTATATATAGCGATTTTTACTTTTTTTAATGAACATTCATTTCTTACAACAGACTATATACCATTTTCCTACTTTTAATCAATATTGTTATATTTTAACATATCTCAAGTTTTCTACTTTCAGTAAACATTGAGATAGGATATACCCAAATATCTATTTGAGCTAGATCATGGTTGTCCAACCTTTTGGCTTGCCTAGGCTACACTGAGTGAAGAGAAATTGTCTTGGGCACATTTAAAATATATAGAATAATATATATGGATATAAATAACAAAGTTCCTTTGTTTTTTGTATTTTTATTATCTTGTGGGGCTGCATTACTAGTTGTCCAGGGATGCTTCTAGATCTTTGCTAATTATGTAAAACTTCAATGACTCCTACCCTTCTGGAATATGCAGTCTCTTAAAATCTGATTGGCATCCTTATTCTTGACATTCTACAGTAATAACGCCTTTTTGAAAAATGTGTTTGAAGATTAACAGAGATGGTTTTTAACCCTCACATTGTACATGTTCCTGTATTTTTGTTTTAATTTTATAATACTCGTGACCAGAGGTGAGTTTCAGCAGGTTCTGACCAGTTTTGGAGAACCAGTAGCAGAAATTTTGAGAAGTTCAAAGAACCGGTAAATACCACCTCTGACTGGTCCCATCCCCATCTATTCTCTACCTCCCGAGTCCCAGCTGATCAGGAGGAAATGGGGATTTTGCAATAACCTGCCCCTGCAGTTGGGAGGGAATGGAGCTTTTGCAGTATCCTTCCCCTGCAATGCCTACCAAGCCACACCATACCCATCAAGCCACACCCACAGAACCAGTAGTAAACTTTTTTGAATCCCACCACTACTTGTGACGATTACTTTATAAATTTTATTTAGATCTTACAACTAGAGTCTTCATGTGGCTGAATAGAAAACAACAACAAAACAAATAAATGCAATTCTTCTGTCTTGTCAAGCACAACTGCCATGTTCTTGAATGCACTGATTTGCAAATCCATATCCTTTACTGCATTCTTGTCTTACTTCTTCTGAAAAGCATTGATCATCTATATACAAAAAATACCTATGCTGAGAAGAAATAGTTACATGTCCGAGTTGGAAAGGCTAGACATACAGTACTAAGGCCTTATACAGGTATCATTGCAACTAGATCTGGACCTGTTTATTTATTTATTTTTTCATTTACAGGTTCATATGCAACAGTTCATTTAGTGACCATTTCAAGTTACAACAGCACTGAAAAAAGCAACTTATGATATTTTGACACAGTAATAACCATTGCTGCCCCCCCTCCCCATGGTCATGTGATTTACATTTGTATTCTTGACTACTGACGGGTGCAGTATCCCGGAGTCATGTAAGCCCCCTTTGCAACCTTCTGACAAGCAAAGTCAATGGAATAACCAGATTCATTTAACAACCGTGATATTTAAGAATCACAGTGATTTACTTAAGAAACGTGTCAACAAAAGTCGTAAAGTGGGGCAAAACTCACATAACAAATTTTTCACTTAACAACATAAATTTTGGGGTCAATTCTATTCATAAATTGAGGATTACCTGTATATGCTTCCATCAATACTACTATAGTCACTGCTGCAGTTCCTTGCTACTGATGATAGGACAGTTACTACACCATTATTTTTTACTTGTTATTGTATATATTGCTTGCTTTCATTTAAAACTCATAGCACACAGATTTTTATATAACAGCATAAGCGTCAACTTGCACAGCATCCCTGGCTTGCTCTGGAGTCTCCATAAGCAAGGGGCATGGGAAAACTAATAAGTAAGAATACAAAAAATTAACTATTAGTAATAGTAGACTAGAGAGGTAAAACAATAAAAGAGAAGTAGAACGCTTGGAAAATTAATTTTTAATTTTTTAAATTCAAAGTCTTGATTTGTTCTTTCAATTCCATATAACTATTTCCTTAGTTTTTAAAATTAGTAGTAATTGTGTGTGTTTGTGTATATTTCTGGAATTTATTGACTGGCCTGCAATAAATGTAACTGCAGATGCACTACAGAAACTGACCCCTGCCCCACAAAAAATACTTTTAGCTTTCTTTAAAAGCTTTTCTTTTGGTAACTCAAATTTCTCTTCTAAGGTAAGCTGTTCGTAGGTAAAGAAAATGATAAAAATATAACCACCTGACTTTTATGAGTACTTCCGTGTTAAAAACCCTTTACAAATTGTTTCTCAGTAGGGTGCCAGTATGATTAAAACCTTCTAGGCTTTGGGATACATTTTCTCTGCAGGATTTTGTCAAATCCTTTTCATTTCACTATTGGAAGCACTTAAAAGGCAAACAACTTTAAATACAATCTGGTCTCTGTAGATGTCATTTGAACATCTTAATGAGCCTTTTTTTCTTCTTCTTCAAATAATGAGTTCATCCTTATTTGGCAGGAATAAAAATGACTTCAGGCTTTTTACCAGGTATCGGCTTCCACTTGTTTTACTTCTAGAATGGGACAAAGCTTCACATCAACTTTTCTGTCTAAAATGTATCTCATTTTTGAAATTATCATAACTTCACCAGAATCTTCATCTTCGTCATCAGCCATTTGGTCAAGTCTGACCCTGGGCCACTCTATGAAACAGCACTCTCTATGCCCCTCTGTTTTGCACAGCCTCATTTAGATCCACCACGGTCGTCCCAGTGATATCCTCTATAGTGTCCAGCCAGAGGAAACTCCAACAGCAAACTGTATTAAAGTGTATGGACATTTCACTATTGCTGTTTCCTCCTCCCACGTCTTTCCCCCCTCTCTTTTTACTGTTCAAAAGTCCCACTTGAATATATCAGGAGACTTGTACTGGAATGAAGTTCTCAGTCATGTAGATATTACAAATATTTGAGAAAGTCTACCAAAGGTAGTCTTGTGGGATTTAGTAATTACTCCTTTAGCTATCTGCATTGAATTAGTGCAATATTTTTATTTAATTTTTCTTATTTGCTTATAATATTATTTTGAGGTATTTCATTCCTTGATGTATTGCTGTATAGTATGTTTATTAGTTTAATTTCATAAGGATTCATTCAGTAAATTAATGTTTGGAGGCCTTTTGGTAGTTAATATGAGCAGAAGAATTGTAGACTTGGAGAGTAATACTGTTCTCAGCACCATTAATATATCAAATGGCTGCACTCAAGTTTAGTTGCCAAACTTTTCTAATATTGGAATATAATGGAAAGATTCTTCATTGTAATTTTGGATCAGGTAAGCTAAAATTCCAGTGAGTTGTTTAAACACATCTGAAATTTAGTAAAACCTTTTATATTACAATCACTTTCTAGATGAAAGCTCGTCATTTATCAAGAAACTTTGTAGAGGGAAGATTACCTTTCATCCATATGCAATTAACTTAAAAAGAGAAGGCCCAATATAATTTAAAGCCTAAACTTTTTATTTCTGTAGGATGTATACAAACACAGCTATGTAAATAATAACTAACAAATCAAGTCAAATATGACATAATGAAAAGCAATCGTATTCTTTCATTTACCTTGCGCTTATTTGTTGGGCAGACATAGAGGTAGCTCAAGATGGTCTTCAGACCCACTTTGTCATTCATCTTTTCATATGTTGTCCCATAATCAGTTGACCTACAATTGCAGAGAACATTAGTAAGTAAGCATAAACACTACAGCAAGGATAAGATACAAACTGTTTGGTTGCTTCTGGCTTAAAACAAAATAGCTCTCAGGAGGTGGTAGTCATTTTTATTTTGTTTTTTTGGTGATTCATACTGTATATGATGACACTTAAGTATGTACTCACGTCTTCGTGTGAGGAGTTAATATTTGCATTTAAATTAGGTTAGGAAAAATTAAAATTGCATCTTCAGTGCCACTGAAAATAAATGTTACAGTAAGAAATGTCAATCAGGTTTGAAGAGGTAATGTTTGTCATTAATGCAAATGTCAGGATAACAAGAGGCTGAATTAGCTTTTGTGTATTACTATGTTCTGTCATATTGGAAAATACTGTTGTCCTTTCAGTTATCACAGTTTTGCAAGTACTACTACTTAATCCATTTCATGATTTATTTAGCAATGCAAAAGGCTATGGCTAGACACCACTAGAAAATGATGAATTACTTGCTTTGTATCAATTGCATTTTTCCTATGTATATTTCAAATGAGCTTTAAAAAAATCATAATTTCATAAGAAACCTTCTTAAAATTGAATCTTCTGTTTGATTATTACCAATTAATTTTTAAAATATATACACCACCATAGATACACTAAAACAGATTTTAATATTTGGAATTCTATACCGTATAATTCCATTGATATTTCCTAGAGGATCATGTATATTGATGATGACTTATTTGGTTCACTCATACATTATACAAGAACAATGTAAACACCAACGAATTTTGACAGTGATGAATGACAATAATTAAACAGAGCCAAATCATGAAGCTAAACATAGTTGTGTGAAAGGGCACAAACTCTCAACATAGTTTTTTAGTAAATGCCATACAATTAAGATATTCACTTCATATTCTTCCTGACCACTTTATATGTATTATGCTTTGTTTCTCAGCAATTAAAAGCAAAAAAGAAATAATATGAACTGATAACACTTACTTTACACAAGAGAAACTCTTCAGTGCAATGAGCAAATAATAACAAGGTAATTCATTCCTACAATTAGAAAGTAGCATGTACCATTCTATCTTAGATTTCTTGATATTTACTGGAGAAAGGGGAGGATAGGGGCATACACAACAGCTACATATACTGGTTATGTATATTCACCAAAATCCTAGTCTCTTCAGCTTGTCCTCAAATTACAACAGTTTGTTCAATAACTGTTCAAACTTACAACAGCACTGAAAAAAATATGATTTATGACTGTTTTTCATTTACAACCATTGAAGTATCCTCATGATCATGTGATCAAAATTCAGACACTTGGCAAATGACTCATATTTCTGATGATTGTAGTGTCCCAGAGTCATGAGATCACCTTTTGCGATCATTTATCACAAGCAAAGTCAATGGACAAGCCAGATTCACTCAACAACTATATTGCTAACTTAACAACTGCAGTGATTTACTTATCAAGTGTGTCAAAAAAAAGTTTGTAAAATGGGGCAAAATTAATTTAAAAACTATCTCACTTAGCAACAGAAATTTTGGACTACAAAATTTACATCGTAAATTGATAACTATCTATATCATCAACTGTTGAAATCCAATAATGAGAGAAGACTATGTGCAAACCCAATATTCCACCCATTTTGAATCATCACAAAGTCCCTGCAATCCGTATATAAGACTTTTATCTAAAGAAAACAAGCATGGATTTCTATAGAATTGGTCATTGCCTTTCCATTTGAACTCTTTCTCTTACAGGGAATTCAAATCCCAGAAGGATATGGCTAATACACCAGAAACATATGGAACTTTGTACTACACTTTGTATCTACACTCCACTTTCCAGTAAAACCAAAACAATTTGCTGTTTTAAGAAAAGAAATATGTTCCAAATTACTCAATCCAATATCTAATTAAAAATGGAAATTTATTTAGATCAAATTGTGTGTTCCTATTTCTATTCCATCAATTTACCCATTTAAGTCAATTCTCATATCCTAAATAGCCACTTATTAATGTTTAAAGTTGTGGCAGTTTTCCAATATTTTACCATAATAATCTTTATAGCAATCAAAATGTTGGCAATTAAATACAATTTATTTATATTTATAACATTTGCTATATAATTAAATATTTTTACTAGTGTATTTGTAGTCAGCCCAATTCATTTATTTGATTATTGTATATTTGAATAGTATATGAATGTATATTGTATATTTGAATAGTAGTAGAGTATGTTTCTCTTGGTTCAGGCCCTCAAAAATTGTTCTCAAAATCTAAAACTATTTTTTTCTTTCCAACACCCATTTGTTTAATATACTGCTCATCTTTCTCCTCTTTCTTGTTTTTATGTTACAAAATACAACATCTAAGTACAACATCTTTCAGTTAGCCCAACTACAATCAATAATATATTGAAAACACATTTTAACCTAAAACAAGGATTTAACTCTAGAGTAAAAGTGTTTTATTATCATAACTTAAACCTGTTGAGTCAAATTACAAGGCAAGATTTAATAAATACTATTGTTATTTTCAAATCCTCAGTAACTATTTTTTCCCCCTTCCTGGCATTTTCTCACATGTGCAAAGCTTTACTTTTTTGGATAAATTAAATATTTATTTTTATTTTTATTTTATTTATTTGTCAAGCATATATAAGATTACAGAGAAAGTATAAACATGATTGTGAATGATATGGTTACACATACATGGGGACATTAGGACAGGGATGGTAGGGATGTTGGTGCGCTTATGCACGCACCTTACAAACCTCTTAGGAATGAGGTGAGGTCAACAGTAGGTAGTCTAAGGTTAAAGTTTTGTGGGTTTGAGGAAGAAACCACAGTCAGGTTATGCATTCCAGGCATTGACCAGTGGGATATGGCACTTAGATAATTAGAGATGAATGCTCCAAGGTCCTTAACAGAGTAAGGGTCGTCTACAAGATTGTGTTTATTCAACTTGTATTTTATGTTTTGATCTTTTTTTTTGCCAATGTGTAAGACAGAGCATTTGTTGGTTGAGATCCATTGGTTGCAATAGGAATATCAAGATCCTGACTGACAAACCAAGAACTGGCTTTTTGTTGTTGTCTGCTGTCTGGAACCGGCATTCCACAGGTGGTTCCCCTCTCCCCAGTCTCTGTGGCAACTGAGAAGTGGTAACGGTTGAAATCAGCACAATTTCATTTTGAAGTTAACAAGGAATTGACAAAACAGCTTGAAACCAAAGAGTGACTGTCACCTGATTCCTGAGGACTTTACTTCATTCTATTCCAACAAGTGGTTATTATTCATATTTTCTAGGATGATAATTTCAGTTATGTTAAATATGTGTCTGAATAATAATACGATTAGAAAATAAAGGAAGACTAGACCCATGTCTGATTTTTTTTCATAACCTGAAAATTACCTCTTTTAATCAAAGGCATTCCTGTTTCCTATTTTCCCCCCCAATATCTTGTAACTTTTAATTTCTGTGAATACAAACAAAAGCTAATACTAAGAAATTTTACATTGTTCCTCATAATCTTCTGATTTTCCAGATTTCCCCCCATTATGATTTATGCAATTTCAACCTACTCTTTCCTTTATTGAAAACATGATTATGATTTATGACTTAAAACAGAACACTATGTTTTTGAACTAGTATAGAGATCACTGAGATGACTCACAATGAGATATTTTGAAGGTGAAAATACATGTGAGCAGTCAAAGGATCAACAGTTCTTTGATAACTGAAATGTCATCCTATGTATGCCAAAAGCATACATTCATTCTGCATTCATTCTGCTTTTACTAGCTGATATTTCCTAGCTAATATTCATACAGCTGTCCCCATTGTCGCAGCTCCGTTTCTTCATTTTCTTATTAACATTTCCAAAAACCAAAGGTATTCATTTCAACATCATCATAATAACAATTGACAGCCAGATTGGTGTTGTAATTAAGGCATCAGGTTAAAAACGGGGACACAGTGAATTCTAGTCCCATTTTGGTCATAAAATCAGCTGGGTGACCTTGGTCTATTCATTTTCTCTCAATCCTAGAAAGGAAGCAATGGCACATCAGCTCTTAAAAACCTTGCCAAGAAAACTGCAGAAACTTATCCAGGTCATCTCTTAGAATCAGACCTATTGAATTGAAGTAAATAAATAAATAAATATCTAAGTTACTACAATTCATTTGCAGAAACTGCATATTTAAATTGCTCATTCCAAATTACGTAAAGATCTTACAATTTTCCACATTTACAGTAATAAGTTATTGTAGAATGCAAAAAAGTCATAGGAATAAATAACTATTTATTACATGTTGCTTTTGTTTCAAAACAGCATTAAAAAGAAAAGGTTATCCCATCTTGAATACTGTGGTAATCAAATATTTGGGAACATTTCTCCAAATATTAACCTTATCCTTCTATTCAATTTTGTTGGATTCTTATGAGACTGCAGTTTTGTTTTTTGGCAAGGTTTTTCAGAAGTGGTTTGCCATTTTCTTCTTCCTAGATCTGGGAGAAAGGGACTACTAGACCAAGGTCACACAACTGAGTTTGTGCCTAAAGCATGATTAAGATTCATAGTCTCACAATTTCTACCTTGATGCCTTAACCACTGTGTGAAACTGATTCTCATTATTAATCTAAATATATAAAAGTATTTTTATGATGATGATGATGTTTAAGGAGAGTCTCAAGTCATCCGGGTCATGATTGTCCCAAAGGTGCTTCCCCCTCTCCCCCAAGACTCTTGTTTTTTTCTTTTGGAGACGTTTCGCTTCTCATCTGAGAAGCTTCTTCAGCTCTGACTGGATAGTGGGGAAGGGAAGGATTGATACTCCTTACAGACAGCTGGTCATTTGCATCCTTTTAGAGGGTCCTTAAGGCCACTTGGAGGTTTCTCTGTGTCCTTAGGGTCCTAATTATCAACTCCTAAGTGCATTTTTTACTCTGTTTCTCTGCATTGCAGGGAAACTTATTTCCAGGTGTTTTTAAAATGGTAAAGGTTCCCCTCACATATGCGTGCTAGTCGTTCCTGACTCTAGGGGGCGGTGCTCATCTCTGTTTGAAAATCAAAGAGCCAGCGCTGTCCAAAGACATCTCCGTGGTCATGTGGGCGGCATAAGTAAATGCTGAAAGCACACAGAATGCTGTTACCTTCCCACCCTTCTACTTGCCTTTTTACACGGTTTCGAACTGCTAGGTTGGCAGAAGCTGGGACAAGTAATGATAGCTCATTCTGTTACGTGGCGCTAGGGATTTAAACCGCCGAACTGCTGACCTTTCTGATCAGCAAGCTCAGCGTCTTAGCAATTAAGTCACCGCATCCCTTTTTAGAGAATGCCAATTTTCGTCCTATTTTTTTCCTTTCACCTTTCTTTCATTTCAATGCTGTTTTTAAACTGTGGGTAAACATACATATCCTAATTTATTACATAAGAAAAGCACACCTTTAAAAATTATTTATTTACTTATTTCTCAGTGGCTTAATTCAAGGCAGAAGAAAAAAAACTGCATTTCCCCCCTAACGTTTCTCATTCAATTGGATGAAAAAGTATCTGGTTTTGACATTCCCCTGTGAAGAGAAGAAAATTTTAGTGACGTATGGGGATCTTATACTTCTTTGGTTAAGTAGTAGCTAAAACGTGTGTCAGTATAGTGTCTTTGTTTATACAGTCTTCTTTTTAGTGCTTTCCTGGCTTCTTACATCTTTATTATTACCCAGTGAAAGATAATAAACAGGAACTGCTCCCACTGGCTTTCATCAGATTAGGAACAATGGGCAACCAGGGAGATGTGAGAATGAGGGAAGAATGCATAACTGAAAGCAACTATAGTAGGAACACTCTCTAGCATCTCCAACTGTAAAGCAAGTACCTCTTATAAAAGGTATAAACAGGAAACACCATTCAGTTTTCATCTTTTGTAACTGGGGAGTGCTACTTAGAACTCCAACTAAATCACTGAACTCCTCTTCCTCCCAGATGTCTCCCACACATCTTCATCTTAGAGATTAGTTCTCTTGGACCAGAAGAAGGTATGAGAAGGACAAAGAAGAAAGGATAAGAAAGAATTGGATATTTAAGATGTCTGTGAATCAGTGCTATTGACTGCACCCAAGGGAGGTGTACACCCAAGGGAGAAAAAATAAACATTTGATTTTAATCACTGTTGCTTTGTCTAAAAAAAGTTGCACTCCATTCCTAATATATTCACAGCTCTTGACTGATGAATGTAGCTCAAACATGGTGATGCATACCTAGATAGCTTAGGTATTGTTATATTTGTTTTTTTTTTAAAGGAGGCATTTAAATAACTTCATTATTATTCATTGTTTTTTTTCTCTCTCTCTTTTTCTTTTTTCTCCTGTCAGGCAAATGAAATTTATATTATGGTATTATAATAAGATACATGCACCCATTATTTAAAGTCACAAATTCCATTAGTATACATGTTCTTGGGCCTGCATTGGTTCCTTGTAACTTTTTAAGCATAATAGGCAATCTACATCCACTGAACACATGAACTGTAAGAAATTGTCATCTATTTTCTTTAGAATTATACATAGGAAGCCAGGTATAATGCATATTTTAGAGCATAACTTAATAACATGCAATTTATTTGTTTATTTATAATCCCAAATGCTGAACATATTAATGTTTTCTATGTCTGAATGCTTATATATTTTAAAGTTTGTTTTTTACATTGCACAAAAGCTTTGTAAATAATTATTGGCTAGATAAAATCTCTAAAGTTTACTAGTGCAAAATATCTTCATAAAATCTCCACAGCATTAAGTTATCAACCTTTAAGATTCAATTGTTGTATCTGTTCAAAAATAATAGGAATCTTTCCTTTCCAACTTCTTTAGTGACTAATGAAATTTCATACATATTCTACTGCTTAATTTTTTTCTGTGCCAGCTGGTATACCAGCACTCTATAGAAAAATTATACATTCTTTAAAAGCAGTTTTAGATAGCTCTAATCTACAATATTAGTTAAATTCAACAGCTGAGCTTCTTCCCTCCTATGATGTAATCTAAATTGGGAGGAAAGGCAACATTTTGTTTTGCCCAGTGAAATTCTGAAGACCTTTGGGGTGAAAAGTTAGCCTTGGCTCACTGGGGGAGGGAACGGGACTTGTTCATATTTCCTCAAGTTCTCAGGCTTAGCCACCCTGGTCTTTTGAAGGAACGGTTGGCTGGATTTATTAAGAGGAGAGCTTGGCAAGATTTATATTCCACCTTCTCTTTGTCAGTGATAAGCAGTTGTGGAAGCTCCATTGCACTTTTAAAATCTTTTTATTTCATACGAAATGAGGAACTGATGGGGATTGCAGTGGATAATATGCAACCACTTGACAATGAGTCTGAATTCTTATAGACTGGGTCTGCATTTGGTTTAGAATCTATCATAACCATTAATTTAAGCGGAGAAACTATAATCATGGTTAGGAATGCTGGGAAAGTGTTATGCTGCTAAAATGATAAGGTGAAATCATGTCACTTTCAGAGCTTTCAGAACAATTTTAACAGGATCTTTTGATAACTTTAAAAAATAGATTTTTTTTTTACAATGAGCGTTTTTATTCATTTATTAATTACATTTGTTTGCCACCCATCTCACTGCAGACAGAAGACAACATCCACTGAAAATGTGAGAGATGAACAATTTTTTCAATTTCCTTTTTAAGTGGAATAAAGCTAAGGCAAATTTTGGTTCCTTCAGAGTTGGCAGCACTTCAGGTTTGACATTGGTGAATGTCATTTTTGAAAGGGCCTATCTGTAGCTGAAGGGATAGCATTCATCAGTTTATTATGTTTATTATGTTCTCAGCATGTTTTCAGTATTTGAAGGTCAAAAAGCATGAACACGAGCAAATTTGCTTTAAACTGCTTTGAGGGACTGAATTTATACCATGTGGAATGGCCAAACTGTTAAGTAATTGCACTTTTTCATCTATGCATTCTTATTTATATCAGATCTCATAACGTTACTCCCATAAATTTCTGATCAACCTCATATTTAGGATTCCAGACCTGTTTTTTGGTGATTTCTTTTGACTAAATGTTACTGTCAGTCACTCTTCATACATGCATGATTATAAAATCTTTATTTTCTAAAAATTTAACTCCACATTCTTAAGCCCTCATGTACTTAGCTAACATCAACTTTATTTTTTTCCACATAGCTACCCATCTTAAAAAAGTAGTTCTGGGCAGCTGCTAGATAATTGCTTTATTGCCAATAATAAGGAAGTCATATACACATTGAAAGTAATATCTATGACAGAACAAAGGAATCCATCCATCTGCATGTTTATTATCCCAAAAGTTAAATTTTGTGCCTTTTCCTCCTGTCTTTTCAAATTAATGAACAGTCAAATTTTCCTCAGCCTTGAACTCGATGACATTTGTTCCATATTTTAAACATAGTTTTATTTGACCTGAGACTTACTAGCTTCAGCTCTTACATCCTCTTATAATCCTCATGTACTCCATCGTCTTCTTTTTCTCTACTAGAGATTTCTTATTTCCTCTTTCTAAGTTATACCAAGTCTTTATTAATTTAGGGAATTAAACCTAAGAACTAGAAGACGATATAGCTCACTCAGTATTAAGGCTGCAGCATAAGTGATGAAATAAAACTATTATTTTATGAATTAGGAGATTAAAATAAATACAAGTATATACTAAAATATTTTTTTCAGAATAAGGAAAGGAAAAGTATAGTGCAATTTAATGAACTCCAGTGAATGTGTTGCCTTATTTGATCCTATAAAGCAGGATTGCCAAACTTGTGACAACACATTGTCGTCCCATGACATATCACAACTTTTTCCTGCTTTGCTAAATTGAAGGTGGATATGGCCAGAAAATGATGCATCTGGCCCATGGGCTGCGAGTTTGACAGCCCTGCTATAAAGTATAAGTTAGTTTATTTTAATTTATTTCTGGAGCTTTGAGGACGAGCATAGATGCTCTGAAACTTCACTTAAAGTTTAGTTCTGAACCGGCACATCAATTTTTATTTAGATATCTCAGTTTTTAGGACTCATCTCATTTAACAATATTCTTCATGCTTTCCTCTTCAAAGCCAATTTATTTGAGTTTTAAATATAAAAAGAAGATTATACTCCAATATTTTCAATGTGACCTTTTAAATTTTGAAGTTTCGTGTCTCACTGCAATCTGTCTTAATTGTTTTTCTTTCCCGCTTGAAAAAGCATATGTGGGTTTATGTGAAATTTTATACCTGAAACATAAAATGCAATTATATCAATTTACAAGTATTTAACATCTGTTGCATTTACATAAATTCTCTGACCCAGGAATATGGGTCAAATAGAGAGTTTTGAAATGCAGAACTATTGCCTAAATAAACATTTTAATAAATAGATCTTTTTGGAATTTGGTTTCAAGTAATAGAATTATAAGACCAATCAAAATAATGTTTCTGTGATCACAAGAGCCTCATTGATTTTCTCCCTGCAAGCTTCTCAGCCTTCCTCATTGACTTGTGGGAAGGTGTCAGGGAACACCTGTAAACAAAGAACCTATGACTGCAGCAGTTCAGCAGTACTGAAAGCAAGAACTTTCCAAAATTTCATTCCCACTGAAATAATGGCTTCTAGCTTTCTGTAAGTTACCCTATTGAGATACCCTGATTGAAAACGTTTTGCCTTATGATACATCAGTTTGGCCAGTTAAAGATTGAAGACTTACTGGGTCATAATTTCAGAGCTATTTCCATTTCTAAACTGAGGAACAAAATGTCCATGAGTGGGCAAAAATCATGTGGAATGGAATTGACTTCAAACTTTCTGCTAGCTATTGAGATTCCTTGTGGGAAATAGAGAACATCAGAAACTTTCCTTCCTTCCTTCCTTCCTTCCTTCCTCTCCTCTCTTCTCCTCTGTCTCTCCCTCCCTCCCTTCTTGTTCCTTCCAATAATTCTGCAATCTCACATTGAATTACATTATTATAGAGTATACCCATTCTCAATTCTATGTTATTTTAGCAATAGCAATAGCCCTTAGACTTATATACAGCTTCACAGTGCTTTACAGCCCTGTCTAAGTGGTTTACAGAGTCAACATATTGACCCCAATAATCTGACCTCAGAAGGATTAAAGGCTGAGTCAACCTTGAGCTTGGTGAGATTTGATCTGCCAAATTGCAAGCAGCCAGCAGTCAGCAGAAGTACCCTGCAGTACTGCACCCTAACAACTGCACCATTGCAGCTCTTAAGTATCCAGGTGGTAAATTTGAATACATTTGGTTCACTGGTTGGGGGGGTCTGTCATTAAATGTTTAATGTAATGATGGATTTGCCTTTTAAAATCACAGAATGGTTCTATTCATTCCTTATTGAAAGAACTTAGCAGGAAAGGATATTATTTGGAAAAGGCAGTTATATTGTCTCATGTTCTCTAGTTATTCCTCATTTTCTTCTCCATCTTTTTTTCCTCCTCCTTCTGTACTTTTCCTTCTGATTCTGGAGACATGCAATGCTTTTATTCTGTGTTTCTTCATCTTCATCTCCTCAATGCTGCATTCCAGTGATGACATCTCTTAGCCATCTTTTTCCACATCATTATGATGAAAATAATTTAATTTAATTTTTATACCAATGTTGTATGTGGTAAACTATCTCAAAATAGTTTAGAATGCCTGATGACTTCCCCATTGAGTTGTAGGGAGTTGTCAGAGATACTTTATAAATAGGATCATGTGACCTTCTGAGATCTAGGGCAGAACCAATCTACCTGATCTCTGGTGGTCAAGGGTGTACACTCAATTTTAGAGTATGAAGCAGTTTAAAAATGAAACAGGATGAGCAAGGACTAGGAGCTATGTATTTGACTAACACCCAAGATACCCAGTTTCTATTCCACCTGCAGCCACAATTCCTCATTAGGTGATTTTCAGATCAACCTACCTCAAAGTGTTATTGTAAAGTAATATAGAAAGATGGAGTACTATGTATGAGCCTTGATTTCCTGAATGAATATAGGCTTTAAGTATAAATACACGTGCATGTCTGTGTGTCAGAGAAAGGGCATGTAAAGCAATAAAAGAATCTAGGCTTTTGTTCATTTAATTTAAAGTTGTTGCTTCTTTAAGACCCACATGATGAGTCAATTCCTTGCTTCTGGGTAGAGGAAGGAGTGAGGGCTTGTGAGACTCAAAATGGCCATCAGGTGATCACAGCAGCAGCCTCAACAGCCCCAATTTTCAAATTTTCATTCTTTTAGGAATCATGGTTCCTGTATTTTGAACGCAATTTGTATGTTTACCCATTTGAGGTGCCTTGATTCAAAAATTGTTGACTATGATCCACCATTTTATGAAGTTAATGGTGATGACAACAAGAGTTTTAGTAGTATATAGATATAAAATAACCAATAGTAATCTACATGAATATATCAAATAATCATAAATTCAACACTGCTCTTATATTGCAAAAAGATAACTGAACAAGTTACAGATGAAAATAATATTGACCTGGATGAATTAGCTAATTTTATTACAGAAATATATTTCAAAGAAATAAACCAACATGTAACTATATAAAATACGTATTTGCTTTTTCCTGGATTTTTTATGCCAGCAGAATTTTCACTTGATGCAAGTATTTCTTTAAACAATAAATGATTATTTCCATATTTATATCTTGGATATTGTCTGTTATTTTCATTCAAATACTATGTTCCACCTGCTTAGAAATATGGAAGATTAGTTTCCAAGGCAGGTTGCTCAACAATTTCAGGAAAAAAATCAGATTATTTAATGAAGTTAGTTCAAGGGCATAACTTGTGGATGTCTTTATACTGATAATTAGCACTGTAAAGAGATACACGTTTGAACACTATACACACAATATTGGCTAGGCAGAAAAGGATATAGGAACATAACATTAAATTTAATCTCCATCTTT
>JANHFT010008700.1:39172-49841 GCA_032467955.1 Pseudoxenodon macrops
TTCTATTCTATTCTATTCTATTCTATTCTATTCTATTCTATTCTATTCTATTCTATTCTATTCTATTCTATTCTAATAAGAACAAATTTTTCAACCATGGAAATAGATGGTAAACTTCAGAACTGGAGATTTCAGAATCCTGCACATAATTTCCCAATTCTACATTCACTAGAATGACAAATATAGCTAAACTTTGCATTTAGTATTTTAATAGTATTCTAATTATCAACTAATTTTTTAAAAAAAAATCTAGGCTCCCTTGTGGAATCTCAAACCCAGTATTAGCTCTTTGAACCACTGCAGCTGTCCCATTTCAATTCTTGCTTAAGTTAATCTTTCTTAGCGAGCAGAAGCATTACATTATATGGACTGATTATCCAGGAAATAACATTTGCTGGCATTTCTGTATCTTTAATACAGCGCAGACTAGAAAATCTACAAAGCTCAGAAATTCTGGCATTCAGAATAAATTATATGAGTTCCAGAAATACAAATAGAAACTATAACTATATTACCTAACTGATTGTGGACCAAAATATATTTGAATTCTATCTAAATAGAGATCATCACATTTTAAATGAAGCCACTTGAAATAAACCTAGAGAAAAGCCATATTTTATCCAGTTAATACTAAAAGTTGAAAGTGCAGCACTTAATTTTACTTGCAAGTCACACTGAAACTTATAATTCTAACTTCTATATCTACATGCATGAGAGTTAGCTGTACGTGACAACTGGTTAGAAAAATTACACAGCAACTGAAATTCTATTTATATATACAATAGATTTCCCTTTGCCAAGACTTATCTTGGAATTGAAAAGATAGTTGAACCTGACCCTGAACTTGAACTTGGTCAAACTTTGATGGTTGCAGAGTTCACATCCATATATGACACCTGCTGACATTAATAGCAATGGTAGATTTGAATGTCATTACTCAAATCTTTCTGGAAAATGGAAGGCAATTGAAAATAAATCTTTCCCTGTGCACTTGGATTTTCTAGCAGTCTCTTTGGCAATACATACGGTAGTATGTTCCATGCATCTTAGAAAGATTGTTTTCCTTCTCACTAGAATAATATGTAACAACTTTTAAACTCAGCTTCACTTAATTATACTGGCTTTCTTTTGAAACACCAAATTAATCTTAAGTGTTATTGCTTATAAGAAGAGCAATTAGCTAGCATAACTTTTCCCAAAAAACTTCTCACGTTCAATTGCTAAATTTGAACTCCAGTCTCTGGGAGAATATTGCATAATCTGGTTTTGTATTGATGAGTTCTAATAACTAAAATATTTCCTGCTAAGAAGACAATTGTCAATCTGTTGATAGCTGGCAAAGCTACTATACATGCATCATATATCTCTATTAACAGTGAGAGTTTAGTAGAATTCATCATATTTTCATTACTGTCATTATCTCTATTTCAAGCTGCACTTCTACAGTGGATTTCTTCTCTTATGCTAGAACAAACTAGAGAGACAAATAATCAAGACTGTCATTTTCCTGCAAAGTTGAATTATAGGAAAGGAATTTTTGTGTAAGATTAAATAAATGACCAGTATAATACTTAGCATGTCCTCTAATGAGAGAAGGCAGTTCTGTAAGATTTGGTATGGAGAATCACAGTTTTTCTTCATTTTTGACATCCATTAGCTACAACTTGTGGCAATCTATCACTGTCACACTCAGGAGAAAATGGATAGGGGAACACAAACAAATGAAGGAATGCTGTATTCAAGAGAAACACTAGCCAAGAATTCTGTTGTTAATTTTGTCTTCAGCACGCCATTAATTGACATATGGCTAGAGGCTACTATGTCCCTTTTCATTCAATAGAAAGATGTGAAAAGTAAGTATCAGATTTTAGAAGAGGCTTCTGATAAATTATTTTCACATATCAAAACCAGATAATTTGGAGTATGTTTGTGTGTGTGTGTTGGTGTGTATGTGTAAAGTACTCTGATTTACATAAAGTAAATTTGTATTTCTATAACCAAACAACAAACTCATATATTATAAATAAACTGGCAGATTTCTCACAATAAAATATCATAAGATCAATACTAAAAAACAACATCTCCATACATCTTTTTAAATTAAACAAATCTGCCAGCTATATCTTTGAAGTTAAAGGTATTTCACAAAATGGTGGCCATCACAATGAAGAATTGACTTTTGACTATATTTCTTCCCTCCTTTTTGGGGCGCCTTTGAGATAAGTGTTGACTCCTGGCAAACTGCCTGGACACGTTTCTTAAATTTTCTTGGCAATGTTTTTCAGAAGTAGTTTGTCATTACCTCCTTCCTAGGGCTGAGGGAGAAGGACTGGACTAAGATCAACCAGTGGCTTCGTGGCTAAGACAGCAATCACAGTCTCCCAATTTCCAGCCTGATGCCTCAATCACTATACCAAAGCATTTCTCACTCACAGATCATAATTATTGTTATATAGGCATGTGTTGGGCAGCTTCTGCTTGCAGAAGAAAGTTTCCTGGAGCAAAAATCATTATCAGCCCTTTCTCCAAGCAACCTGTCACACAAGATTTTGAATGTGACTTTAAAATGTATTAGTAATCAATGCAGCAACCAGAGAATCAGTGTTATATTACAATAGCAGCTCTCACCTACAAATATCCTGGACACTGTCTTTTGAACTAGCTGCAGTTTCTGGATAATTTTCAAAGGCAGTCCCATGTATATCACATTACTGCAGTCTAAATGAGTGATGATGAGGGAGTGAATCATTATTTCCAGGTCAGGAGGAGAAAAACCTCATCCAAAGCTATCACCAGAGCTGACACTGAGCCAAGATATTTAACTTGCTAGAATTTAATTTGAGCTTATCTCTCTGAGAACTGTTTCTCCTCCTGATAAGAAGACTAGCTCCATTTCTAAAATAATGAACAAGTACAGACTGCCCTGCTTTTGCAAGACCCATTTACCTTTTTTTTTAAAAGAGGGGCGAGGGAGGGAAGGAAGGATTTGCAAGTTCCAGACACCAGATCAAAGTTTCTACAGCATTTCTAGTGACAATACCTCACCAAATGGACCTCCAATGTTCTTCTACTATATATAAGATCTGGTGCCTCAATAATTTAAATTATGATTACAGGTAGTCCTATAAAAGGTACAGCCACAGTTGAGCCTAAAATTTATGTTGCTAAATTAAGTGAGATTTGCCTCATTTTACGACCCTTTCTTGTCACTTCAGTTCCAATTTCGGGATGAGAGGTTCAAAACACCATTACGAAGGTGCATGTGGATCATCTTCTGCCCCGTGACTCTATTCAGGGCATGTTGTGCACTGAGGCAATCTCTTCAGATTAATGTTGCAAAATAACAATAGCAATTAAGTAAATCATTGCAGATATTAAGTTAGTAACTTGGATGTTCAGTGAATCTAGATTCCCCTTTGACTTTTTTAATATTTGTTATTTGCGTATATAAATTCCTAAACGATTATGAAACAATATAACCAAAGTCAAACAGTAATATAAGTAATGTTTGCCTTTTAAACATCAAATATTAGATATGACTTATCATAGAAGCCAATCCTTAGTAACATAAGTATATCCTAGATATCTAAGTATCTTTATTTTTATTAAACCTTCTCAGCATTTTTATATATTTTTAATAAATAATTGATTAGATTGCCCAATTTTACCATTTCCAAAGATTTTTGCATATCCAGCCATTATGTTGTTTTCCTTCAATATCTACGTCTTCTTGATTAGAAATATCTGATGTGCTTTCTAATACTCCATAAGTACCCAGCAGATGAGCTTTATCACTTCTGCAAACCTTCCTCATCAGAATATTGAGGGATTTTATTCTGCATTTATTTATGCTGCTTATGTCTCACTTTGTTCTGCCAGAATTTATTTGGTGCAAGGGAATGGAAAAAAAGAGATGAAATTTATTCATTACGTGAATGGGAGATATATTATTTCCATTATACTATTGCATATATCAGATTATTTATATCACAGTCTATTTAAACTCACTTCTGAGGGTTGGTTTGTTTTAATACAGAAACAACAGACATAATATTTCAGAAGAGAATAACTATGTCAGTGAGTCATATAATCAGGTCTACCAATATGCTGAAGCAAGTGGTCGAAATATTCAAGCTTTGATAACTGACTTTTTAAACAGCGATGGTGTTACCTATTTTGGATAATGAAACACCTACAAGAAAACAACCAAGGTCAGACAGCACCAAGGACCCCTTACTTTTTAAACAGTTTGTTGAATATTCTTTTTTTTTAAGTTAAAGTAAGAAGCATATTTGCACAGTTTTAGCAAAATGTAGAGTGTCTGCTATTATTTTGAATACATTATATGTGAATACAGATGTATTTAATTAATTAATTAAATAATTACATACAAATAATTACAAACATAAAAAATAAAATTGTTATTTCATTTTATCAAATAAAAAAGTATACATTAATATTCCCTTTATTTCTATCATTTGCTCTGGCTATTATCATGTCACCCTATATTAAAAGGCTTCTTCTTTCTTTCCTGTCTTGCTTCTAATCATGTCACCTACCTTAAAAAAAAAAAAAGGAAGAAAGTAGACAGGGAGAATGAGAAAAGGGCAACTCAAAACAGCAATAAAAAAATGGAAGCATCCATCCATCATCTCTTGCTCACTTTATACTTTAATTGCTATACTTTAAAGGAAGGAGAGGAAAGCAGAAAAATAAGTCAAAACAGCAATAAAGAAAGAAAATAATAACCATCTACTCATTGTCTCTTGCCCGCTTCAATACTTCAATTGCTACGGGGTTTTGGGGGGAGGGGAACTTGCCTTGCCCATTCCTCTCTTAAGTCACCATCTATGTTTATTTTTTGGAAATCCAATCTAAGTGTTCCTCCCACCTCTATTCTCATCCACTGTCTATTTTCTGAAATTTCTACAAAGATCCCTGCCTCCACTTCAAGCATATCTTCCAACTCTCTTTGTATGTTTTCCCCCTAGTTTACTTCATCAATCACTATTATTTTCATTGTAATCTCTCTGTCCTCTTCCTTCTTCATTTCTTCTTTTGGCTCTTCCCTTTCCTGGACGTCTTGGTCTGTAACCATCATCCTTTGTATAATATTTTCCAGTTTTTCATAATGTCCTTAAATTCTTTGTCTATAATTTTTTTTTGTATTTTGAAAGAGTTGATCCATCTCCATGACAATTCTACTTATTGATCCTTTTTAAATGTCTTATTTTATTTTTTAAAGAAAGTTAATTTGCATTCAACAGTCCAAGAACTATTTATTTAGTCTTTAAATTCCCCTTTAAGGATTAAATTAGTCCCAATTCTTTATATTTCATAGGTTAACATTCAGTTCTATTCGAATACACCCAAAGTTTATCAAAAAGCTCCAATCACTTCCTTGTAGTTTCCCTTTTTGTCTCCACTTAGATTTCATTCTAGTCTGTTATCACTTGGAATAATTGACAAATATATAAGCAGAATAAATTTTGTCTATAGATAATTCCAAAATTTCAAAAAATGCCTTCCCAGTACCGTTTCTTCCCAGTTTAGCAGTCTCATTTCTGTTTATTTCAAAGTCTATTATTTATTCTCTAGCAGCTTTCATTTCTGGTTAAGTATTTCTTCAGCACACCCAAAAGGCTTAGGCACCATTTAAATACATAGTTCTGGGCAAATAGTTCTGAATTGTTTCTTGGGATAATTTAAAACAAAGGAAAATCCTGTATCCCAGTTCCAATATGGCTTACCTTCTTAATTCCTGCACCAGTTTTAGCTGTTATTCATTGGTTGTCCCACCTTTGTAGTGGCCATCTTTCGGCTGCTGCTGCTTCTTGCCATGGCTGAAAGGGAAAAAAGCCCCCAGGCAAGACAGGAGAGCTGCGACTCTCCCCGACCTCACAGGGTGCCCTCCTTTGCTTCATCCCCCTTCAGTGTGGCTTAGGCTCTCTCCAGAGCCCACAAACAGGAAGAACTCAGCACAGGGAATGTGGAAACTCGTTCCTCTGTATCTAAAATCGCTGCGACATCAACCGGACATCCCCCAAAGCTTCTTACTTTGCTTTCATGGCTAAGGGGGGACTAGAACTCTTGATCTCTCACTTTCTAACCAGGTGCCTTAACCACTACACAAAATTGGTTTAAAAATTGTTTCAGCAATAATTCAGAATCTCTTGCTTCTAGACACATAAACAGTACTATTAGACAGAAGACCTTTTCAGAATGGGTATGCTGTGAAGGAATAACTATAATATCTACTCTGCAGCACAAATTATGGCTGTATACCATTCCTGTTGGCCAGCCTGGTTAATTGTTAAAATAACTGGAAAGTCTTAAGAGTTGAAGCAATTGGAGTCAAATAAAAAATAAAATAAAATCAGTCTGGTTAATTTAAAGAAGAAAAATACACAGAATTCATAGCTAATCAGCACATATAATGATGTTGTGCCACCTGCCAAGCATTAATTATACCATTTTTTTTCTTTAGGCATCATAGACAAAATGAGTTTTTAAAAGGGAAATGAAATATGATAGCTTTCCCAGTCATGAATAGGAGTATTTTTATAGCAAAGTGATAAATTGGACTAAAATGTCCTATTTTGGGCCCTGAAGCATAACAATTTTCAGCATGACTAATATCTAGCAGTTTGCTTTTTTTCTCAGCTTATACAATATTGTAGCCAAAACTTTTCACTGTGTTTACAATCTAGTTAGCAAGTATCTCAGCATACTGAGACACAAATGCCAAAAATGCCAGGAGATACAGTTCAAGTGCACCTGTTTGCACTCTTAAAATCAGGGAGAGCATGAGAAGGCCCAACATAGACATGTTACTTCATTATTAAGCACAGTGCAGAATTATTGTTACAATAACAGAACTACTAATTTGCATAAAGTCCAGCAACCCACAACAAACCACTTCAGACCCAAGAGATATGCAATGATCACATTCCAAAATATTCAGTACTAAATTGATAGAAAGATGATCTTAAAATGACCATAAAGTCATGGGCTGAAGTGAGACAATGATTAGCTGTGCAAATGTTATCGACTTTTCCAGTGAAGTTGTTTTCTATCTCTTATGCATAATGATAGGAAGGGGGAAATTTCTATACCAGTTATTACAAATACTTTACTACCCTGTTTCCCTGAAAAAGAGCTCCCTGGATAATAAGCCCAATCAGGCTTTTGAGCACATGTGCTAAAATAAGCCGTACTCCAAAAATAAATCCTCCCCAAAACACAGCAGCAGCTATGAGGGGACCACGCTCGCTGCCTCCTGTACCTCAAAAATAATAAGACCTCCCCAAAAATAAAGCCAAGCGCTTATTTCGGGGGTCAAAAGAAAATAAGACCCTGTCTTATTTTCAGGGAAACATGGTAGTATCAATCTTTCCTCCAGAGAAGGAAGAATTTATGCCAATATAATGTCAGGCACAAATAACCAGGAGCATTAATTAAATTCAAAGCACAGAAGAGTTTTTTATTGCTACCTCTAATACAAGAATCTAGATAACTTTGACTGTTAGTTTAACTAACAGTCAAAGCTAAATTGGTAAGGAGAGATAAGGATTAAGGAAATTCACAGGGGAGTAGACTTAGAACTTTTGTGGCAATTGAATGACATTAAACGGATGACACATTTAACCACACCTTCCAGATCTGCTTCTTCTCCTCCAACATACTGTACTTTCCTGACAACTCAAGGGTTAAATTACAGGACATTAGCATAACTAGTCAGAACATCCATATATGTTCTCTATAATTCTTGAAGCCACACTTAGCTATCCATGTGTCCTTAACTGAAAAGGGCCCAGAAGAATTTTCGTTAACACATATTTTCTTGCAACTTTAACCAAGTACAGGAAATGAAAATCTTTAGAATGGCATTCTGCAACAAAGGACAACACACTCAGACACATCCAGTATAAGAATTGAAAATATCTGAAATCCCATAAAATCATAATTTTGCCCATGTCGGTTTTAGACATATCATAGGTAGTCCTTAACTTATGACCACAATTGAGCCCAAAATTTATGTTGTTAAGTGAGACATTTATTAAGTGAGTTTTGCCCCATTTTGCAACCTTTCTTGCCATAGTTGTTAACTGAATCACTGCAGTTGACAAGTTAGTAACACGGTTGTTAAGTGAATCTAGTTTTCCCATTGACTTTACTTGTGAGAAGGTCACAAAAGGTGACATAGCAAAGGTCATAAATATGAATGAGTTACCAAGTATCTGAATTTTGATCACATGATCATGGGGATGCTACAAAAGTTGTAACTGGGAAAAATGGTCATAAGTCACATTTTTAGGCAGCTGTAACTTTGAACAGTCACTAAATGAACTGTTGTAAATCGAGGACTATTCTACCATAATACATCAGTAAAAATTAGGATCAGGTAAAGCTCAATTTTATTTTATTACTGTAGGTCCAATCTATTGAGGCAATAATAAGCTATGGATAAAATGCACATATGCCTGGTTTATTTAAAAAAAACAGAAAAATCTAAAAGTAAATCATATTTTTTATTTAATTTAAAAGAAATGTGCACACCATTTACATGTGGATGGAGTGGGTGCAGGTGTGCATACTGTATATATCTAATTGGAAAATGACTGGAAAAGGATTGCTTTGTCTCAGCAGTTATACCTTAACAAGAAAAATCATTGTTAAAACAGAAAATAAGTGACACTGCTTCAGACATGAATAGCTGAATGCTAATTATTTGCAAAGCTTGTCATTTACCCTATCTTGTCAGCTTATCTTTGAAAAACTCTGACAGTGCAGATGTTAAAAGTATTAAACTTTAATAAGAACTGTGCTGTTGTTTCATTATAGCAAAAAGGAAGTTACGAACAGAACAGTTGTACAGACACACAGGGACCAATTTACATTTATCTTTCCCATGCATTCTTATAGAAATGGAGGAATACCTTGGTAGTTAATATGCAAGCACTCTGCAAAATAAAGCATTGACAGGAAAGGGACTCTGTATAGAAAACAGCAAAATGGATGTACAGAATTAGATAATGAAAAAGGATTTTAAAAATTTGGTACATGCATACTGTAGATGAACGGTCCTCAATCTTTCTGACACCAGGGACCGATTTTGAAAGAAAATTTGCCTTCCGTAGACCCGAGTGAAGATCATGAATCCAAAGGTAAAAAGGAGGGGGAAAAACAAATGACTGGGAGGAGAATTAATAATGCAATGTAAACTTGTATGTGTGTGTACGTGTGTGTGTATCAGAGATGGGTTCTGAATCTTTTTACTTCCGGTTTGCTCAGGGTCGCGCCTCAAGCACGCGTGCGCAGCAAGCAAAAAATAGTTTCTGCTCATGCGCAGAAGCAAAATCCAAAATGGTGGCACCCACGGAGCCACCAAAGGAACCGGCTCCATGACGTCATTCCAGAGTTACTATCTACTCTATAGAACCAGATAGAACAGGTAGGAACCCACCTCTGGTGTGTGTGTTTACATTTTATTATTCATTTATCTATTTCTATTTTGTATTTCTAGACTGTCCATGTTCCTCAAAGAGAGTGTGATGCCAGCCAATCCATTTATGTTCATTTGTTTTAATTTAATTGTTTCAATTTATTTTGAAAAAAAACCTTAATTTTACCCAATGTTGTTTATACTTTTTAAATTAACTGCTGACTCAGCCTAAGCTACACAAATAATCAAGTATTAAATAAATGGATTCATAGTTTGTTTGTTTTTTAAGAAAAAATCTACCTCATTTTCATGTTGTTTATTTATGGTGGGACATTTCAAGGTATAAGAACTTATTTTATTTTTTAAAAAACCCTTTAAACTAAAATACTATGCAATCTGTAAAGAATAATCTACACAATTCTGTTTTTATTATATTTATTAAGGTTCCCAAATATGCAGATAGACTAAGATTGTATTGGCTGAATGAATACTTATATAGTTTAATTGTATAACATCTGCTTGCTAGAAGCAAATATTTAAAAAATGCATGTAAATTTATACCAGAATATATGTGTATTGACAACTGAAGGGAAAAAAGGAGTTTAAATTCTAGATTAGTGCATGTCAGAATGAAGTGCTGGGAAGAGATGCAAAATAATATATGTAATTTATGGGAAGTTCAATTTAAATGGAATGCAGTTTAATAGGACTATTTTAGTTATACCCAAGATGCTATACACTGACAAATTACTCAGGTGTTTTCTCTTTTTCTCACATAAAGGTACACACTTTATAGGAAAGCAAAGTAAGCCTGTTTCATCATCAATCTGGTAAGCAAAATCACCATTGCCCTGGGGCCCAGCCTGCCCAATATCCACTTGATAGCCTACCCAATACTGTATCCTTCCACTTGACAAGCCATGGAGCAAAAGGATATCAAGCAACTGTGGGAACTGTGGGATGTTTGGGACTGTGAGACACTCTAAGAAAATGTTAGCTTCTTGTGGTTGTTTTGTTGACTTTGAGGAAAACTTGAAAATTGCTGCTAGAGCTCCTGTTGTCAGATGCCTTTAATATCACTGAGCCTCTCTCTGTATTACGTCCTTTAGTTTTTGTGGGATCTATTATTTTATTTTATTTTAATTTAATTTATTTATTTCATCAAGCATGTATTAGATAACAGATATAAGTATAAATATGATTATGAATACATGAAATGGATAC
>JANHFT010008700.1:74480-87618 GCA_032467955.1 Pseudoxenodon macrops
AGATAGATAGATAGATAGATAGATAGATGATAGATAGATAGATAGATAGATAGATAGATAGATAGATAGATAGATGAGAGAGAGAAAGAGAGAAGAGGGTGGAAAGAGAAAGAGAGATCGAGAGACAGAAACAGAGAAAGAGATCACAAAAATAATTTAATGATATCTGAGATCAGAATACTGCAAACATATGTTGGGTGCTCTCCAGAAGCAGCCTTCCTTAAAAGGTAAGTCAAGTTTTCCAACTGGTCAATTATGCCATATTTTAAGCATATATTTAAAGTGCATAAATGCTACTGGATCAAAATAAATCATCCATAATTGTGTTTTTAGTTATAGAGTAGCTATTAAAGGCAGACAAAGCAATTTACAGACTGTATATCCATATCAGTTTTATATGCTTTAAATCATAGGTCTCTTCTGTCCAATTTCTGTAACAGCTGGCATGAATATAGTATGCATTTCAATAAACAACCTATATCCTATCAGTATTACAACTTTCTCTAATCTATGCATTTTGCAAGCCATTCTGGAGCCAAGAATTCTATCACAAATTTAGATAATTGCTGAAAGACTTAAAAAGGTATTGGTATGTAATTACTGAAGAAATTATATAATAAGACAACAATATGCATATACTGGAAGAGTTGCCAGAAAGAAAGAAAATGTTCTATACTGTTCCACAGGGGAATATATATATAATATCTAGACAACATATACTGGACAACAGATTTTGAGTGCTAGGAGAGAGCTGTGATGAAAAAAGAGTTTATCCAAGAGACCAACAACATAAAGGGCACAGTTGCTTTGTGTTACTGATATTTTCCTATTAGAGACTGGACTGGGACACACCTTCCCTGGAATATTTTGGCTCTAGAATTCCTATAAGCTTACTTCCAATTCTATGATTCTGTGCTGATGATGTCCAACAGTTGAATAAACATCAATACCTGATGATTACATCAATGAAGTTTGCTTAACAGCATTATAAAAAATAGTTTGCTCTTTTGAGATGGTATTGAACTTTACAGTTTGCAAAAAGTTCTGTAATTTCCAAGGTCCCCAAGTGCTAATCAGAGTTGACTTTTTCAAAGTTGAGTAAGTAAAATTCATGCTATTTGCACTACATGCTCATTTTAAAGCTACATTGAAATAACTTGACTAGCATCATCACTTTTTTGATTCTTGAGAAAATAGACAGGAAGCGTACTTTGTGCCAAAGTGTCTTAACTTACTAAACCCAAAAGCCTTCCTTTGCATTTAGGAGAATTTTTGAAATTATTAAAGTTATTGCTTAACTCTGTGATACCAGGGAGAAAAAAGATTTTTTTTGTATTACATTTTTCATCAGACCTCAGGATTTGCTAATTTGAAATAGATCAGTATTTTATTGAATTGATTTAAAAATACATCTAGTTCTGAAGTGAACACAGTCTTCTTTGGCCGTCAATCACTGCAGCACATTCTCTACTTTTCCAAAACCATTTCAGTAGGTTATAAAGTATTGTAAAATACAAAAAATAGAAAAGCAAATAAGAGGATAGTGAGGGGAAGGAAAGGGGGGAAAGAAAAGTGAGGAAGGGCAGGGAAATAAAAAGAAACATTGACTTTCGACTCTGTTATGGTAGAATAAGGCATTAACAACAAATCACCACTTTTTGTTTTATCATAATAGTATAGCACATTTTCTACTTTTCAACTTGCATTATAAAGAGAATTGTGTAAAAAGGGCAGCCAGTAGATTGCAGATGGGGGAATTGGGATTTACTACCTACATATAGAAAAACAAAAAGGAAGAATATGCTTTGACTGTATGAAGTGAAAGTCCACAATGTCCTCAACTATATCCTAATGAAAGTAAAAGATAAATGCCTATAGGGATTTAAATATGCATGCCCTCAAGGCAAAAACATAGTAAATATCCAGCGCATATATCAACAATCTGTTTTTTTATGGGAATTACACCAATGCTTTCAAAGGGTTAGAAAATAGGGTAAACCTGGTTTATTAACTTTAATTCTGGTAATGATTGATGATAACCAAACTGTGCTGATGAAAGCTGAAACAATGGTCAATAAATGAATAACTTCTCTTATAATAAGATGGTCATTCTGTGGCCTTTAAAATGCTAAGTTCAAATTGCTAAAATTCTGTACTATTGACCAGGCTGGCTAAGCTGTAGGTCAGCAATAGCTGAGGAATAGTGACTAAATTAATTTGTATGGCCCATACTACACTCTCTAGGCCCATGTATGCTGACACATATTTGGCATCAGGGATCAAATTTACCTTTAGTTCTAAATTATACAACTCCATGGGAATATTCACCATATTAGGCACTTTCATGCCTACTTTAAACCCTACGTAAATATGGATTTCATCAGATGTATCTATATCATGGACTAGGGGAGACATGATAACAGTGTTCCACTATCTCAGGGGTTGCCACAAAGAAGAGGGAGTCAAGCTATTCTCCAAAGCACCTGGAGGCAGGCCAAGAAACAATGGATAGAAACTAATCAAACAGAGAAAAACCTAGAACTAAGGAGAAATTTCCTGATAGTTAGAACAATTAATCAGTGGAACAACTTGCTCAAAAAGTTGTGAATGTTCCAACACTGGAAGTTTCTAAGAAGAGATTTTTTTCCGAAATGGTATAGGGTTTCCTGCCTGAACAGGGAGTTGGACTAGAAGACCTCCAAGGTCCCTTCCAACTCTGTTATTCCATTTCATTCCATTCCTGAAAGATTATAATACTTTTATACTACACAATAATGTTAACTTCAAAGGAATTGGTTATATAATTGAGTGACATGAGCCTGATACTCTGTTGAAAGTCTGGTTCCTTCTTCATTTATTTTATTTATTTGTTTATTCATTCATTCATTTCTAAATATTTAAAGTCCAAAATGATATTCCATGGTTGTAAAAATATCAGTTGTCAATAAAATGTTAAAGATATAAAACATGAAACATCACCCGAATGAAATAGAGAAATAATACATAAAATCATATATATTTATTTCATCCTGTTTCAGCTCATAGTTCTATCATTTGGAAAGGTGCTACAATTTATAAGAAGTGACACACAGCAATTTTGAATAGAAACGTCAGTTTTACTGTCATTCCCCCAAATACGACTGACACTTATCATGGCCATGGCAAGATTCTCAGAATCCATTTTCATAGTGCTTTATTGAGATTGTCCACTAAAACATGTCTACAGCAAAGAACAACTGATAAAGATAGAGGCTGAAGTATTGGTTGACTGATAGAGCTAGCAACTCACTTTATTGCTGAGAAAACAATTCCTCACATAAAGAGGAAAATCTTTAGAGCTTCAGCTGGCCTTTACTGGTTGATCTGATATTTCCAATCCCAATGCATCTGCCACTAAAGAGCAAAACAAAACAAGCCAACCATTGCAATTACTTTGATACAAAAGCTAAAGTATCTAAATTACAGTAATTTCAAACCAAATGCTCATATTTTAAATTACCATATTACTATACATGCCTTAGATTTCTTGTTTATTAAGAAAATTAAGCTGTTGAATAATCAAAGCTCACCAAGAGATTTACCATAAAACACAACATTGCAATTCAAATAAAAGCATTTACTATAAAATCAAGTAAAATGCCAGAATGAAAAAAACAACAACACAAGCCTGGCAGCAGCATCTCAAGTTAGAACAGTATAAATTAAAATACAATTAAAAACCCTAGAAAAATAGGTTCCCCAAAATGTAGTTATTGTGGCCCCAGTCAAGCCTTGGCTGAAAAGGGATTTCATAAATGACACAGAAAAAGCCCCATGATAATCTGGAAAGCAAGGAAATTGAGAGTGCTTTGGTGGCTGGAACCTATCTTTTACAACTGGGGAGACCCAAGGGCAAGGTATTTAAGTGCATATTTAAATTTGCAGTATGTCTCCAACTCTCTCTGTTTTTGCTTTGCTCAACAGCAAGAAAGCAAAGGTCACAGCATGTTTGGAGGAAAAATGTTTCTTCCATTCTTCTCATTCATTATTTCTCCTGACCAATAATTTCTTATGAATGAGGTCCCATTCGTCATCTTCAGGCTGGTGCTTTCGACTTCATGCTTGTGCGAGTAAACCATGATCAGAGCTGTCGTCTCTCTATAAATACTGGTGGGGAGGTGTGGGGTGTTGGCTTTGTTGCTGTGAGCGAGTTGGTTGGTTGTGTTGCTACATCCTGATTGAAAACATCTTGAGTTAATGTTTGCAGATTAGTCTGTTGTTTCGTGACATCCTGGTGGGTGTGGTCCTAGTGTGTGCTCATTAGTCTTTTGTGTTGTAATGCCCTGGGTAATGGGCTGTGTGATAACATCCTGAGCTCACTATTGTGGCATCCTGAGTTCTGTGCTGCAACATCCTGGGTTTTGGCTTCCTGGACTTTAGTGTTGCAACCTCCTGAGTTCTGTGATGTAGTGTCATGAACACACACACACACACACACACACAAAAACACATATACACAGACATATACACACATATACACATATATATACATACAGTCATTAGCACAGCGAATAAGAGAACTATTCAACCACTGCATCTTCGCGTCAAATAAGTAGTAATTTAACATTTTTTTTAAACTCTAAAAACTAAACCAATCTTATAAATCATGAGCTTTATCTAATTTGGCTTTGATTATGATAATGGGAAAAAACAAAAATATAATTGCATATTACTTACATAATAAGCATCCTTTTATCAATAGTGTATTTTTCATTAAAAGTAATGCCAAATCAGGATAATTAGGACAAGAGAGAGGGGGGAGGGGGTTTGCACTTACAGTTGTTATGACAAACAAATGTTTTTCAGTTGTTGAAAGACAGGTAAGATAATAATGAAACTCACGTACACAGATACTACTGGGAAAGGGCAACTATAATTATATAGATGAAAATGAGTTTTAGTTGCTTTATACAGGAAATATGCAACTGATAATAACCTTATCAGGCTTTCCTTATTATTTTCAGCATCATACTATACTGTGTCTGACTTGGTGGCCTAGAGGTGGAGCTCTTTTATCACAATCAGGAGGTTGTGAGTTTGATCCTAGGTAGAGGCAGATGTAGGGTTTCCTGCTCAGGCAGGAGGTTGGACTCGATGACCTGCAAGGTCCCTTCCAACTCTGTTAATCTGTAATCTTTTTTATAAATCTTTTTATATATCTGGCTGTTGTCTTGTTTGCCTGCTAATGAATTTCACACACCAATAAGTTATGTCTAGTTAAGGGAGGAAGGAGTTAGGGGTATCGTGCTATTTTTCCTGCCCAGTAGGTTAGGGTTAAAGTTAGGGTTACTGATCCTGCAAATGATTGAACTTGTTCTGCTATTACACAGATACCTCACCAATATGTTGGAGACAACAAATTTACCTAACCCTAATCCTAACTATCAAAATGCATGTTGTCAAATAAAACAGGTTTAGAAGTGCATTTAATAGAACATTTTTTTTGACAAATGCATTTCCACCCCAAATTTCATATGAATCTTCCTGAAAATTACCATTTGGGGCTATAGCTCTTTTCAGCTCTTTCTAATCTTGTCAAAAACAAGTGAGATTATCTTTTAAACAACTTTTTGTTTTAAGCAAAGAGAAAATAAATGAAGCAAAGATGAAAATAATGCTTGTACTACTTTCAGCATTATCTGTGCATAACAAAAGCAGTAAATTTAAGTAAGCTGCTAATTCAGCTCTCTTCGTTAATGCAAGTTTTAATGCATTTATATATATATATATATGCTCTCAATTATGGGCAAGGTCCTTATCATTAACAAATGTCACTCGTGGACAGATTTTGATTTTAACTATGAAAATGGAATCACCAAAGACATTTCAAGGAAAACAAAATATAACAAAGAATAGATTCCATGAGCTGCCTTCTATAGCAGTGAACAATGTGGATTTTCCAGGACAGCATAAAATTCAGATATTTCTTTTAGCATGCCCAATGATAGAAAAAAAGGAAATTAAACTAAAGTAGGTATTTCTATATTGAACTATGAATGTTAGAAATGGGTCCAGATAAATTTGAAATACGATTTTCAAATTAAATATTAGAATACTTCCATGGGAAAATGTTTTTGTTTTGAATTTAAAAAATGATAGGATGGGATTTTGAAGTTTGGATATTGGAGAGTAAGATTACCATTAAAAAAAGAAGAGCACTTAAATTTTGTTTCCTAGCATTGAATGGATCAAAATATTTTAACATTCAAAATATATAAGAATATTTTTGAACAACAGGGACATTAAGTTTAAGAGTGTCTGTCTAGACAGACTGTGTATGAAAGATATTATGGAAGAAAAAAACATTTTATTGGCCAAAATTGATAGTCACCTGAAATAGGCTTTCAAAAAGCTAAATAATAGAAAAAGTTGCTATACTATACATACAAAGGTTTCCATCTAATGTTTTAATAATTAAAAGGGATATGAAAATAACAAACCAAGAGAGTGACCTGGTCAATCTTTTTCTATTGGATTTACAAAAGAGGCTCTCTCTATATATATTGTTATTTCTAGTAAGCCATAATGGACTTTTGCTTATCAGGTCTAAAATGATTTTTTTTTTAAATCTCTTTATACATAATAGATTAGGCATGGGAAATCATTTGTTGTATTTTAAGAAAAGGTGATAAGTTACTAAAATTGTTTATACTTGTAATGAAGGGGAAGTCATTTCTTTATATATTTCTTTTTTCTTTCTTCATTATATTCTTATTTTTCCTTATTTCTTCATTTCCAGTGGAACCTCAGTTCATGACCATAATTCATTCCACAACCTTGGTTGTAAACTGATTTGGTCATGAACTGAATCTAATTTTCCCATTCGATTGTATGTAAATACAATCAATCCGTTCCAGACCCCTATGAACTAAAACTCCTGCTGGCCAGGAGGAGGCGTAGGTCGCTATCCTTTCAAGGATGTTGGCTGCATGTGCTTGGGGAGTGGATACGGATCCCACTTTCTCCCCATGGTCATGCAGGCACTTCCAGCTCCTGGCTGCTTTCTCCTCAGGAAAAGCTCAAGAGGAAGCTGTGGGATTCTCCAGCACTTAGCTATAGCACTTCGGGCGGGTCTTGCTGCTATATCAGCCTGGGGAGCAGAGTGGCACCCACCAGTCATAGCATGCGGGACACCCAGATCCAGGTCTTGCATGCTGACCATGATGCATTCCATCTATGGGGGAGGCATCAACAGCGGCTGAGCACCCAGCCTGGGGCCAACAGTGGGCCGCCCACTCCCCACCCCATCCCACTTTGGCAAGGCATAGCAGCAGGCATGAAGATGGGCGGGCGGATGAGCGATGCCTGCAGGCGACGATGTGGGCACTTAAGCACTTCTGCAAACAGCAAGTCTCTGTGCTGCCATCTTCCAGTTGTCCCAGGGCCTCTGTGCACGTGCAAAGCACTAGTTCAAGCAAACAAATTTGCACACTCTGTGGTAGCTCCCACCTTGTTGCAGGTGTCAGGCGAGCTCCGTAGGGACTCCAAGCAGGAGGCAGGAGGCCGAAGCAGGGAGGCTGCATGCGCCTGCCTCACCCAAATGGGCTGGCAAAGGAACGGGAGTAAGCAAAGGAGGGCCAGCCCCAGCTATAGCCGTGTTGGTCGGCAATCGAGTATGTGGTTGTGACCCAAGGCAAAAAAATATTGAATGTCTTGTTCAGAAACCGATTTGGTCGTGATTCAAAGCATTCGTGAATTGAGGTTCCACTGTATTATCTTTTTCTTTTCTGCATCCATTTCTTTCTTTTTCTTTTTTGATTGTATTGGGATTTTTTAAAAAATCCTGGCAGTTGTAACCAACATTGAATGAGTGACATAAACCAAGGATTGCTATGTTGCAAGTACTAAAAGAGATCCCAGAATTGATGCAAAGCATATCAATTAGGCACATTTTACTCTTAGTCACTGAGGTGAAATATCTCAGTGAAGCAAACACACCCATCTTGCAGAAATCTAATAGATCATGCATGTGCATAAAATATAAATGTAACTTCTTTTTTGAATTAAGTAAATTAGAATTGTGCATGCTTTTTGTAAATGTGAGGAGAGTACTTCTTTACTGTTTATTAAAGCAACTAGTCAGTTTGAAGAGTCGCAAGAGTTCAAGTATCACAAGAACCTCAAGTAGCAGCATCTTTTTTTCAGGTTCACCCTGAAGTCTGAAAAAAAATGATCTGTTTCATTAAGAGGTACTATGCTCAAGCTTTGATTGTCAAAACCCATTTTCCTTAATAACTGAAGCATGAACAACCCTAAGGGAATCACAACCAAGCTAATTCCCCATTAATAAATTATATACCTCCTGGATTTAATGTATAAATGTGTATATTTTTTAAAAAAAAACTATTTACAGTCAGATGTCTTACTGAATCTAGAAATCATTTTCTCATGTTGCTTCCTAAAATCTAAATAATGTTTTAAAAGACCATTTTCTATCCCTTTATTTACAAAATAATCTTATCTCATTCCATCACCAGATAATTCTGTCACCAAATAGATTTCAAATAATCAGTTTCTATCAAAACTGGCAAAGTCAACTGAAGCATAATCCGACTTTCAAGTCAATGGGAAAGACATAAATTTAAATGAAGGAGTTTTCCACTCATCCCAGTGCTCTGATAGATACATCTGGCATTGTGTATTACAGAAGTGATATCATTCCTGGCTCAGAGAAGGACACAACTGTATGTAATTGCTCTTCGGGTCCCAGCTAATGTCGATCCAATTTTATCTGCAATACCCTTGCCATCATTTCTATTTATATTGAATGAAAATTAATCAGCCAGACATTCACAATGGCCAAAATAAAGCAATACAAGTAATTCAGCATGGCAGCATGATATTATCACTAGATACATAATATTAGTTCTGTATGGCTACTACCTCTAGAGGCCACATGGTATGATCGGATTTCAGGTGCCCGATTCATAAAATGTTATATTCATTCTTCAAGCACCTGCACTGCATTCCCTCTCAAGGGCAGCATCAGCAAGTGGAAAATAGTCTCATACCAGTTCTATTAAATGTGCATCAAGGGCATAAGCATTTTAAATCACATTTTTTTCACCTTATTTCCAAGTTAACACTTGGCATTTCTTTTTAGACTGAAGTGTAGTTACTATATGGAACATAAAGTACTGCAGCATACTGTAGATCACCTTGGAATCTATAGAATTATAACATATATTTACTGATTAAGATTTGTTCTTTTCTGCATTTATCATATATTTGCTTTATTGGTTAGATAACTAAATATTTACTATATGATTAATAAATGTTGTAAGTATCAAACCGTGCATTTTTAAAAATTAGATTGAGTTGTCAGATACTTGAACTGTGCTAAATTATATACAGGAAATATAATTATTATTGTTACACCTTATTGCTTACAATTTTTATAAGATGCTGCCTTACGGAACTAATTAAGAAATTATGAAACATAATCAGGTAATCCTGGCATTACAAGGTATTTTCATCTACATCAAACAAAAGGAATACCTGCAAGTCTTTCCACAAAACTCAGTTACTCATTCACCTGTTTCATTGGACTATCCTTATATACAATCTGCAGAGATATGGAGAAGGCTTTCTTTCAGTTTTTCCTCCAGCAACTATTTTGTGAGGTAAATATGCTAACAAGCACTTAGCATTGTTAGCATGATTCCATGACTGTGCTTCATCTTCACTAAATAAACAAATATGATAACAGCTGGAACTGGCAAGTACAATACTATTGTTTTCAAAAGATGTACCCTGTATAATGTTTTTAATATTTCCAATTTACATAGTGTACATGTACTTCATGCTCTAAATCAGAGGTCCACAAAACCCGGGCCCACAGTCCACTACCAGGCTGCATCCTATTCAGACCTCGGTCACATGAGAGATGGACCAGTGTGCATGCCCATGCATAGCTCCACTCGTGCAAGCAGTACCCCAAAAGCTTCCCTTCTCTCTTGCTTAAGTGAAGCTCTATGCCAGTAAGGACTGTGATGTTGATGCTATTATACATCTTAGCACAAATGATCTATTCCTAAAAGATATACTTTCTGGGCAAAATGAATTCCAGAGTTTGGGGTATGAATTTAGTAGTATAGGTTGTAAGCTTATCTTTTCAGAGGTTTTACCAGTATACAAGGAACAAAGACGGAAACGCCAGAGTGTAGCAGAGTTTAATCTGTGGCTAAAGGAGTAGTGTAAAAGGGAAAGCTTTGGCTTTATTAGTAATGATGTCCGCAGCTGGTCCAATGAAAAAACTGTACAAAAGAGATGGTTTGCATCTATTAAAGAAAGGGATTGAGTTACTTGGCATTAAATTCACAGATTTTCTGGATAAACATTTAAACTGAACACTGGGGACAGGTAATTAATTGATACAGAACATTTCTGTCCCCAGCAATCTAAAATTAATAGGGTTATCAGTGCATAGATATTTGTGTGGGTAAGATTATCAGCCTTGCTGTCAAGCAAAACCAAGCATTTAATAGTGAGTGCCATACCAGGTGCACTTATCAAACAGGTGGAAAGAAAGTAGTAACACAGGTTATGTAGACAGTAAACACAGGGTCAATCAAAATGGACTCAAATGTCTATACACCAATGCACAGAGTATGAGGAATAAATAGGGTAAATTAGAAATTCAAGTAAATGAGGGCAGATATGATATTGTGCCATTATGGAAACTTGGTGACATGAAACCCACAAATGGAATATACAGCTAGAGAGTTTTAAATTATTTAAAAGAAATAGGCCAAATAAAAGGGAAGGTGGAGTTGCACTATATATAAGAAACAACTACATCTCTACATAAATAAAGCACAACAATGATGAAAATTATCTTGAATGCATTTGGATCAATATTAAAAGGGAAGGAATGACATTGCTATAGGTCTATACTATAGGACACCCAACCAAACAGAGGAAGTAGATTATTTTTTTGCTAGTCAGCTAACTAAGCTATGTAGGAAGCACATTACAATAGTATTTAACTACCCTGACATCAATTGGGAGACAAACTCTGCACCAAATGGAAGATCCAACAGTTTCTTAACAAACCTCATAGACAACTTTGTTTCCCAAAAAGTAGAGAAGCAAACAAGGGGATAAGCCATATTGGACTTAATTTTCACTAACAGAGTTGAAATGATATAAGGTGTTGAAGCTACAGGAACCTTGAGGGCAGGTGATCATTCAATATTGCAATTCAATATTATGCAAACACAAGTAGTAGAACAAAGTCAAACTAGAGTCTTGGACTTTAAGAAAGCTTAGAGAGAACTTGGGAAAGATTCCATGGATGAGAATACTCAAGGGGAAAACAACTGAAGAAGCTTGGGAATTTTTGAAAAGTGAGATTATAAAAGCTCGGTTTTGCACAACACCAATGAAGAAGAAAATATTAATAGATCTTTAAAAAAAAACAGCATGGCTGCATAAAGAACTCTCTGATAAACTGAAAGACAAAAAGGACAAGTACAAAAAGTGGAAAGAGGGTTAAATAACTAAGGCAGAATATCAGCAAATAGCCCAAGCCTGTAAAGATGAAGTGAGGAAAGCTAAGGCTCACAATGAAGAAAGGCTTGCGACAAAAGTAAAAAAAAAAGTTTCTTACAACATGTTAAAAACAAGAGAACAGTCAACTTAACAATTGGTCCATTGCTGGGAGCAAGTGGCAAGAAGGTGACAAGTAACAGGGAGACATGATAGCGGTGTTCCAATATCTCAGGGGTTGCAGCAAAGAAGAGGGAGTCAAACTATTCTCTAAAGCACCCGAAGGCAGGACAAGATGCATCGATCTGAATATTTCTCTCCTTGAGTTCCAAACCAGGTTCTATTAGCAGTTTCCGACTTGTTTAGGAGAGTATCAATAAGCATAATAAACAGCTGTACTGTGATAGCAAAAGACAGGAGTTTTGACGTCCCAGTTCCCACTGCTTTAATACAGCAATGCTTGTGCACAGTCAGTTGGGTAGCATAAATAAAGAACTCCTTTAAGAGCAAACAACTACTTCTTTTTTCAGCTAAAATTATGAACCTTAAAAAATTTAGCCATTCAGATTTTTCTTTAATTTTAGAGGTATTGTGTGATTTTTCTCTTTTATTGTATCATTAATTGTCCAAGTGAGGTAGATCATGATTCACTTATCCTATCTTCCTTTATAGTTTGAGAAGTATAACTGAGGATCTAAAGTTTACAACATCTCTCTTCTTGATAAAATCATTCCTTTCAGTAATTGGAGAGAATTATCTGATTGTCTCCCCTAATAAAAACACTGGTTGGCTCCTTCTTAATAAAGCTTTAATATGCTGCTCCAATTAATAGGTCAAAAGTGCTGATAGCAGGGAAAAGGTCCCCTGTACCATCTTAAGTAAAGGTAAAGGTTCGCCTCGCACATATGTGCTAGCCATTCCCGACTCTAGGGGGCGGTGCTCATCTCTGTTTCAAAGCCGAAAACCCATCGCTGTCCGAAGACATCTCCGTGGTCATGTGGCTGGCATGACTAAATGTCAAAGGTGCACGGAACGCTGTTACCTTCCCACCAAAGGTGGTCCCTAATTTTCTACTTGCATTTTTATATGCTTTTGAACTGCTAGGTTGGCAGAAGCTGAGATAAGTAACGAGAGCTCACTCCATTATGCGGAGCTTGGGATTCAAATTGCTGAACTGATCAATAAGCTCAGTGTCTTAGCCACTGCATCCCTTCCTGTACCATCATACCAACAACCTTATATACTAGAAGGAACATGACAGTATATATGTTATGTGTGTTGTTTTCTACATGAATGCTTCTTCTTTTTAATTGTTCCCAGTCTTTGGTAGGATAGGAAACATCTAAAATTTTGGCTGTCTTTCTTAGGACTCAAGTCTTATTTCTTTTTCTGTGCTTCCTTATGAAGGACCACTGTTTAAAGTGAAATATTGGACTTCCTTTTGTACAATACATTGAGAAAAAGATGAAAGTATCATAAACAATTAAGGTTTTTTTAAAAAATTTGCATGGGAATGACAAATATTCTTTGTGCTGACTCTTTAAACTGCCAGCTGCTCATTAGTTGATCACTTTGTTTATCATTAGCATCACATTCTAATTAATTTTCT
>JANHFT010008700.1:87718-118489 GCA_032467955.1 Pseudoxenodon macrops
AGGAGAGAAGCAACTTAGAACTAAGGAGAAATTTCCTGACAGTTAGAACAATTAATCAGTGGAAAAACTTGCCTCCAAAAGTTGTGAATGCTCCAACACTGGAGTTTTTAAGATGATGTTGGATAACCATTTGCCTGAAGTGGTGTAGGGTTTCCTGCCTAAGCAGTGGGTTGAATGAGAAGTGTGTGTGTGTGTGTGTGTGATTATTTGCCATATATCCTCAAAATTGTAGTACTTGAATCTATGAAGTATTAAGATTGAAGCCACCTGATTCAATCTGAAATGATCTCAATTTTAACTCATGAATATGCTTTGATGGGATGCAGTTACTGCTATAAATTGTGTAATTTTTACAAGGCTTTGCATAGCCCAAGTTACAGGCCTTTCATTTTATTACTAAAAAGAAAATGAAATAGTTTGGCTCTATGGGCCATTGCTTAATATTGTTTCTATTTTTAATTTGGACCATGTGATATTGCAGTCTCTTTTGAGTTAATTCATTATGATTTTTCAGAATGGCAACTATTCATCGACAAGGAGTGATTGAATCAGCGGGATATGTGCCTCTTAAGATAATGATTTATGGAGGCAAGTGAGCAAAGCAAAGACAGGGCATAAATCACTTGACTTGTCTGAGAGAAACATGATACACAATTATAAAATAATTAATCCACCTTCCTCTCACTCAGCAAGCACTGCAGAGTTCAAATATCAAATAAGTTCTGCTTCATCACAATGAAGTTTCCAAAGTGTAGTTGGTACTTCTGAAATGTAGAAATGAGCCAAGCTGGAATATCTTTAAATCTTTATGTCTCAGAAAAGCACCAATGTTCAATTAACTTTGTATCTACTCCCATCCATAACTCATATCAAAATGTTCACAAGATAGCGAACATAAAAGACTGCACTGTGCCTAAATTTTATGACTGATGACATGATCAAATACTCAGGAATTGTCTCTTGTGTACTGAAGGACACCACAAACACAGAATAGAGAACTAATAAAAAATTTGCCATTTCTGTAAGGCATAACAAACAGAACTGGTAGAAAATGATAATGTTGTTGGTTTATAAAAGTCTTAGAACTGGAGACATGTGAAGGATAAATCACAAATCCAGGTATTTTTGCCACCAAATTAATGCTAAGCAAATGAATTCTCCTGTATTTTTATTCTTTCTCTTCAATTTGATGGGGAAAATCCTTTAGAAATTACTTTAAAAATGAAAAGAATTTATTACAGTTTGAATGAAATATTGTTGCACTTATTTAGATATAAAAATATTCAATTTTTTTCTAATATTGTGCTTTTTTTTGCAAGCTTTTTTCTAGCAATTGGCAGCTTCTCTAACTTCTTATGATTCAATTCAACCCCAAGGAAATACATCTTCTCAAAACTTCTCCTGCTGCACCTTTTCAACAATAAAACAGTCCTCTCTAGCATGGAGATGACCTTAAACATCTGTGGAAAATTTTCCATTTCCTTATGGAAATTAAAATGCTGCCAGAAATTCAATTTCTCTGCCAATAATTTGGTGGTTTTTATTTTAATAAATTATGCATTGCTATATATACAATGCACAACATAATGGCCAGAATTGTTAGGATTTCAAACTGTTGAAAAACAGTAGTCTTGAGAGTTTTCACTGGTACTGCAACAAGTTGTTATGATTGTTTTCCAATTGTAAAAATAATGCTATATTAAATGCCTTCTACATTTAAAAAAATATTTCTTGTTTATTTGTTTTTTGCCAGAGGAAAGACATTCTGGTACAATTTTCATAGATAAGCATGAAATTCTACCACTACAAGAAGAAAAGTGTGAGCATCTTGACTTCCTTGCTCTACCAGTTCTCCAGTACCTGTAGCCTTCCTGGCTTCTCATCTTTCAGTTTTACAGTATAAGGAATAATATCATGATACAACTCTTTTCATGGACCTTTTCCGATTAAAAAAATATGAGCATTGGGGGAAATAACAAGTGATGAACAGATAGAAAACACAACTGCAAGATTCTAAAGAAATTGTAATGAAATTCTAAAGTACCCTGCAAATGATGTAGAAAATAATTATTTCTGCAAAATGAGCCAAAGCTTTTTGGAAATTAAAAGAGAGAATTTGGCCAAGTATTAATTTTCAGTTATTGAAAGCCAGTTTTTGTTCTAGTGGTTAAGTCAGCAAAATGGCATGAAAGTTGGCTGGATGACTCATTCTTAACGCACGATGTTAGACTTGGGGAACAAGCTGATCAGTCAGTTTCTGCTACACCCAATGGTTCAGTACTTGGTTTATTTACACACATACACCCCAAAAAAGAGGATCTGTATATGTGGGAGAACACTAGAAAGAAAGAAAAAATAGTTGATAGAAATTGTGGGAAGTTGTACAGAGCTCTTAGCTAATACAATTTTCTCTATCTGTCCTTTAGTCAATAATATTGTTTTACAAGGAGTGTTTCTAAGTTTCTTTTTCAGACACTTATTCTTTTTGGATTTTTTTTTCAAAATTGCAAAGACTTCATTATAAATAATTCAGAACTATAGATTAATCTTCAGATATCATATCAATTTCCGTGAACATGGATGAGGCGACAAAACTATACCAGAGATTGTTATGTGAAATTTGTCAGATTCGATGAAATGGAGAAAATAATGAGACAGAGTTTTTTAAAACCTATCATATTTGCTTTCTTTTAGTACTTCGCATAAACCTCTTCCCCAACTTCAGTTAAAACTCAAGGGCAGACATTATGATGGAAATCTTGGTTTGCACCAATGCTATGTAAAAAAACAGCAAGAGAACCAAGAGAACCCCACTGTAAAAAAAGTATAATACCTAAATCAACCCTACCAACATTGGTGCATGTTTCCATCTATACTACTGAGGTACAACTATGGAACAAGAGGATATGCAAGCGCTTTAAACATTATGATAATGGAATTCTCTAGTTAGCAACAGAAGAAAAATAAGAAATAGCATTCCACACTTTCTTTCTAAGATATTATTAAAACTGATTGTTCGAAAGTAACCTTCCAGTATTGGAATAATAGTAACCTTTAAAATATTTTTTCTGAATATTTTGATTCACAAATGCATTGCTATTTCTTTGAAAACTGCCAGATCAGATGTGGTCAATGGTTTGATTCCATTTGGGAGCTATTTAAAAAACACTTTGCATTCTATTGGGGGAAAGGCACAAAGAATTAAGCAGTAGCCATTATGACTGTGCAAAGCTGTGAAGGGGTGCTTTGCTTTAACAAAAAGGTTGCATGAAAGATCTGTTTCATAAGGCAGACACATGCCTCTACCCTCACCCACCATCTTAAGAATAAAGTAGCAAGGCTTCAGAATGGTAATTCATAAGAGTGCACTGCTTCCTTGCACAGCATATTTTTGAGTGGTTCAGATGTTTCACGAGTAAAAGCTTAACTGTCTCACATAGGCCCAGTTATCACACAGAACATCTAACAATATTAGTTATCTAGTTATCAAACACATTGGTTGTTGTTTTATTTACTTAGATAATTTACATTGTTTACATAATTTTTATGGTGCCCATTTTACAACATCGAGTCTGTGGGTACACAAAAGTGTAAACTCTAACCAAATACAATACCATAGATCAAAAAGAAGAAGGGACAGGAGGAGGAAGAGGAGGAGGAGGAGGAAGAGGAGAAAGAGAAAGCTAACTAGGTCTAGAACCTATCCCATTTTCAGACCAAACCACCAATAAGGTTCATTTAATCTTCCAGTCTAACTATCTGAGGAAACATCCTATTTTTAATGCAGTACAAAAGGCCAAAATCTTCTGGTTAATCTGGATCTCTGAGAAGGATGCTGTTCAGTAAGGCAGGTGCTGCAACAGAGTTTTCCTACTTTTCATAAAATGCCATAATGGAATAGACCTGTGACATATCTGATAAGTGAGCAGAAATGCTCATATCCTGCCACATGCCATTAGGATTTTGTAGACATCAACCAGCAGCTTGAATGGCACCCAGAAGCCCTCTGGGAGCCAATCCAGCAGAGCAGAGATGTCATATAGGGTGATGCCACTGAAACTGCTACCTAGTGGCCTGTGTCTTTGAACTCTGGATCAGCTGTAGTTTCCAAATGTTTTTCCAATAGCAGACACATGTAGAATAGATTACAGTAAATCAGCAGAGATTTAACTAAGGTTCCTTACTGATTAGGGCATTAGCTGTTAGTTAATTGTTAACTAACAATTAATGCCCTAACAGTTAAAGCTAGTTTCCAAGTTATCATGGTTTGTATTTATTTTTTATTTTTTATTATATTTTTTCCACCTAATTATAGTAAGAATTATAAATGAACAGAATAAAAGTCAATACAAAAAATGCAAACAGAAAAATACAAAAAAGAAACAGGAAAAAGGATGGAACAGAGAAAAAAGATAAAAGTGAAGGAGAAGGAACAAAGAAGTAAATTCCCCTTCATCAGCAGGTAAAAACAATTTTAATACCTTATCGCCATCTCTAAATAAAGCATAATTTCTCTTCTCCCCATTTCTCATCTCTTAGGAAGAAAAGGTCCAAATGATCTGTCAACAATATTTGTCAGCAAAGTCCAGTAGGAGCAACTAGATGCATCTATTTTCTTATTTTAACTATGGTCAAACAAGCTTATCTTATAAATCCGCCCTGATTTTTTTAAATCATTCTTTAAGCCCCTCAAAAAATGTCAAAGACAGCTGTGTTCATCTGTGTTTCAAAGCAAAAATCCTTCCGAACTTTCACAGATTTCTTTAATATCAACATTTATCCTTTTGTTTGTCACTTCTAAAAAGGTCTTCCAAATCTTAGTAGATTTCTTCAGTTTATTTAGAAGAAAGAAATTATATAGATCAATTTCATGGTTTAATATCTTTTAGGAAATGAATTATTTATCATATTCAGAATATCAACAGAATAACAGAGTTGGAAGGAAACCTGGAGGTCTTCTACTCCAACCCTCTTCTCAAGCAGGAGACCCTATTTCAGACACGTAACTGTCCAGTCTCTTTTTATAAGCTTTCAGTGATGGAGCAGCCATTTGTATTTCATGTAAATCACTTCATTTGTACATACATATTAATTTGTATTGCATCTAAATCATCCTTCAAATTAATTTAATATACATCCATTTTAGCCTGTTCTTATTTTACAAGTTTATTAGAATGTGCTCTGTCAATTTTATCAAGGATTTGATCCATCCTGGTCAAAAATCAGGCTGAAAAACATTCAAAAGTGTGCATTAAGGATTTCTGCTCCACTTTCCTTATCTCTGGCTCTAGTGTTCAGCCTTTAAGATCACTTTATCCTAAAATAGTAAAAGCAATCTCTATTTTCCCATGAAAAAATAATTTCTAAATAATTCAAAACTATAATTTCAAATCCTTCTGGCTCCTTAATCTATTATTAACTTTTCAAAATCTATATAGTAAGCAATCTTTCACTGCATAGTCCCAAAAATCATGTATAATTAAAAACTTTAAATCAAATTTACACCATTGTCTTTTAAGGAAGCAGAAACTCACCCAATGAATACAGTGAAATTCCTCTTTTGGAGGAATTTGGAGGGAGGCTTGGTCATAATGTGAACTTGATATAGTCCCAATTCTCAGCTACTCCAGTCATAAACCAACCATAGAGATATGAGTTCCCACGGTCTACTTATGAGAAGCAGCTGTCCAGAGTGACATGGATGATTTCAATATTTTGTTCTGAAAAGTTGATGCTAGGTAAGATTCAGTAACCTGTGGCAATTCTCCTCATAAAAGCTTTCCTGCTAGCCAGTGAAAGCCAACAAGGTATCATTTTGCAATGTACTGACAGGAAGTTCAGCAATGGCTAACACTACAAAATAATTCCTTTAAGTCACTTTAAATTAAAAATAGCATGCATGGCAGATAAATATAAACAGGAAATAGCAGAAATAAAATTATCAAAGAGCTCCATGGTATATAAAAGTAAAAATCTATATAGTAGTTTAGGTCAATATATTAATTTAATATATTAAAATGTACAACATTCATTCATTCATTCTTTCATTTTTGCAAATTATTTTCATGGCTAGAATTTGTAATGAAAGGCAAGTTTTAATGTTTGTCATTTGACCTTCAAATAAGTTTTCGGTTTAGTAATAAGCAAAGCTGCCAACTCCTTTTCAAAATAGCTACTGCGGTGTCAGGAATGATAAAAGATGATAAGATGTCCCCCTTCTTTCTTTATCAATCACAATGATAAATTCCACTTTGCAGCTTCATAATTGCAATTTTTTATTATTTTTTATTATTTAAAAAAAAAGCATTTTATTTATTTTTTCCAACTTTGAAAAATAACGTAAGCCTTTTTCTACGCAATAAATACTTTAAAAAGAATTTAGCTGATGCGATTAATGGAAACAATAATAGTATATAACGTCAATTCCCCCGTAATCTTAGCAACTAAATGAGATATTAGCAAGAGACAAAAGGACTTGAAATGATTACAACAGAAATACCCAAGAGAGCCACTACAGTTAACAGAGATGTCAACGTGTCTAGTTAACTACCTGTTAGATTTTTGGCTTAGGATTTGGAATCTGACCATTAATGCTTCCCTTGGGCTAAATGCAACAGAGGTGTATTTCCTGCATAATGCATAAGGGTGACCTAGCTAGTCAGTATTAATGAGTAATAGCATTTCCTTGATATTGTGGTGTAATATCTGTCACTATGAGAATCACAAAGCACATTCCAACTGGTGTATAATGTAGGACTCAATTACCAGCTAGAAAAATTCAGCCCCAGGTTGAATGGAAGGTGTCAGCTCTAACTTATGTACCAGAGAAGTGACTAATTTTTCTAGAAGAGTTTTGCCTATAAATGTGCTGATATAGCACCATATTTCTGATTATAGTTTCATGGGTCAATATTCCACCATAAAAATGCCCGAAGTATTCCGAACATAATAGTGCCACTTTTGGTTCCATTAACATTTAAAATTCACATTTGTGTCTCCATAAGAACAGGGTGATAATGATATGTTAATTGACTTTTACTTTGGGGATCATCTATTCATATAAGATTAGTGATGAATGTGCTAATAATAAAAAGTGCCAGTTACATCAGCACCTATAATTCCTAAGGTATATTTTTCATTATTGACATCATGGGATCTTCTGCATCAATGAGCTATCCATTTATTATTATATATTATATATATGGCATGCACATATGGGTAACTTCCATATTTAAACAGAAAAGTAGCCCAGCTTGAAATATAAACTAGTTAAACATGATCAAACTAATATTATACTAAAGGTATTCTGTTGCTTAATTTTACAAGGGAAGCCCTTATTATTTATTTCAATGGAACTTATAGGCAGTGTACTCTTTTCATTTCCATTTCTCTCTAGGTCAGGATAGGTTCCGGAACACTAGAAGCCTTGGGAAGTGACTGAGTATGATAAGCAATTCCTCTGACTTCTTTGTTCTATGCAGATGATGCAGATGAAAACAAATCTGAGTAGGTAAACAGGTAGAAAGACTAACCTCTGGCACTAGTCAGAAACTCCTTCTTTTAACAATGAAAAAAAATACTGAATTTATTAAAGAATAAAATAAGAGTAGAGGAAGATATAAAACAGGATAGTTAGGACATAATCTAACAAATCCATGACAAATTGCTCTAGATAAAACAGAATGTATGTGGGAAGATGTAGTATGCATTACATCTTTGAATGTTGTAAAGTGACCTGCTTGGTAAAAAAAAATAAAGAATTGTATTCCATCTTTTTTGTATTTAGTTAGAAAAGTGGCAGGAATGACAAAAAGCAAAAAGCAAACAACAATAACCCCATTTTCATTAATCAAAGGCAGACAAGACTTTCTTGTTTTCATCATCAAAATAACTTTGGCTGATTTCACAAAGTTAAACAGGACCATTTTCAATTACGACTTGTTTGGGAAGGCCAAGGAAATAAAATAGTTGGTTCCCAATATGAAGATTCATGAGTTTCTTGTTTAAGCAGCTAAACTATGAAATGACAAACTTGCTCACTAGATCAAAAAAAATCTATTAGAAAGAAAATTAAAAAGGTTTCACTCTAATGTATATGGGGATATATTGGTTCTCAATGCAAAATTGTTAAATTGCTGGAAATTTTGTAACCTCAATTCCTTTCATTTCCATAAATCTTGCTAAAAGAATTCAATGGGAATGGTGCTGGAGAAAAAAAATCAATTTCAGATTTAGACAGCTTCCAAAGAGTTCAAATGAACATACTAGAATGACACAATAGAAACTAAAAGAACGTTTCAGAAGACAGCAATGACAAACCAATTTTATACTTTGCTAAGAAAACTATATAGGCACATCCATAAAATCAGCAGGTGTCAGTTCAACTTGAAGAATATCTTAATGATTAAATAACTGTTTCCGATCGCCTTTTGAGTTAGAATAAGGCTCTTCAAACTCTTAAGGCCATTGACTTCTTCATGAAATTTTAAATTGTTCATCAACTCCGAAATAAATAAATGATATGAAAATAATTTAATAAATTCCATTTTAACTAATAGTACTACAACTAAGGGACATGGTGGCTCAGTGGCTAAGATGCTGACATTGTCGATCGAAAGGTCGGCAGTTTAAGTGTTTAAATCCCTAGTGCCACGTAAGTGAGCTCCCACTACTTGTCCCAGCTTTTGCCAAACTAGCAGTTCGAAAGCATGTAAAAAATTATTCCTCCACTGCATTGAAATAGTCTCTGTTTGAAGTTGATTTTTGGTACCCCCTTCAGTAACAGTTATTGGAAGGATATTAATTCTAGCTAAGAAAAAATAATTATTCTGAATTTTGGGATTGTTAAGTGACTGAAATGTTCTGAGTCACATAAAGTGATATAGTGGTGAGTTAAAAAAAATAACCTAGCGATAGTTACAAGTGTCTAAATAGAATGTGGCAGAAAGCATCATCAGTAATTATTTGTGAGGATATTTAAATTCTTACAGGTTTCGCCAATATTTGTGATGCTTTCTCTTTAACAGAAGTCTAAAACAAGTTATATAGCAAGCAGGCTAAGTTATTGATTCCCTGCTGGTAATCCATATTATCTGTTGAATTTTCACCATACAGATGCCGAGAAGCTGGCTTGCTTCTTTCCAATAAGGATTTTCCAAAACTTGCAATTTATTTTAGATCACAAGAACACTCAGTGCACATTAACCTATTATCAGGATGGGATTGATACTTACTTTGTGATCATGGTCCTAAAAATGGGAAATAAAATGTGTAAAAACCAAGAATGTAAATAGATTGAGTGACAACAAGCTTAAAATTTGTGTCAGACCATGAATCTGGTCAATATTCAATTTATATTATATTATCTAAATTAATTCAGATGTAAAGTAGTATGTTCTATAATGAAGATTCTTTATTCAATTACTATTATAAGCCTTAGTACTGGTATTGTTCTTCCATAATGAAAAAGTAGTATGCAGAAGTATGAGAGAGTTGCATAGGTCAAGTTCACTGCATGTAGTGCTTTCTAACAGCTTACTTCCTCAACAGCTAAGGTAGAAAAAGATCTTCAGAGGGAGATTATATTTGTATTCAACTATATATCAACAGTGATCTGTACAGCTGAAAGACCTAATAAATTAAGTGGTGTGTGTCATTGGTTGGATGCTTCTGCTAATATTCAGCTGAATATAAATGGAAGTTTCCATCTGACCTCCCATTCAACAGAGATAATGGGAGTAAATTGGAGTATTCCATCTCATCCCCTGCCTGACTACAGTTGTAACAAGTAAATGAAGCCACCTCTTCAGGTGAGAGTTAAAATAGCCAATTCTTGAAGTTTACAGATATGTATGCATTTCTTCCAAAAAAAGATATAAGCCTAGAATCACCTCTTCTTCCTCCATTCTCAAATCAGCACTGGATACTGCACTGGTCCTCACCATTTTTAAAGCAAACCTGTGGCTAAACCCATCTATCCCTTCACAACAATGTACTTCCTTGTAAGCCTTAACCTATCTATAGCATGCAGTTCTTTTCTGCACATTCTTGGTGTTTTTCACCTTGTCCATTTACAACTTTACGTTCAATTATCTAGCCATGTGACATTGGAATGCCAAGCAAACAAACCACCCAGACAGTGCTTCATAATTCACACCTGCCAAATATAAAGTTAAAATTGTAAGTGAAGAGAAACTCAACATTTGAAGATGTTAGAGAAGCAGCTACGCTGTCTCAATAGGAAAGAAAACATGTTATGCTGTAGACATATCTGTTCAGCCACCTTCCTTGCATGTCACTACCAGAAACAACCTTTCACCATAACTGACTGACATATAGGCAGCATACATTTCCAGCTGCCAATGTTTACAAAACTGTAAAAGGTCAGAGAAATAAGCCTGACCTTTTCTCACTGGCCTACTGTGTAAACATAGGGTATCGCAAGGCATATGTATCAGGAGATGATAGTATGATCAGATTGGATCTAAAAAGAGATATGAACCTGACAGGAAAAAGGCCACAGAGTAGAGTAAATACAAGTTGAGAACTTGCAGCCAATAAGTACCGGTATATGATTTCTAATAAAAGAGAGAGAGAGAAAAAAGATCTTAACTTAGTTAAAAGAATACAAGTGAGAATCGGGGTGAATTCAAATTCATATGTGCTTATTTTGGATAAAATATATGCAACTTGTATTTTTATATCCTGAATAAAATTCAAAACTTTGTTTAATAGTAGAAATATTTCAGATCTAAGCTAATTTGGATTATTAATATTTTAATACTGCCTTTTCATTTTTGGGCAACCCAAGAAAACCAAGAAATCATTTCTTGATTTTTACCACCAGACTGAGAGATGGTGAAATACTAGATTCATATTCCTACATACAAGCTGATTCATTTCCAAATCAAAAACATATTTATTATTTAGCAAGAAATAATGTTAGCAACATGTACCATGCAATACACTGGGAACTGGTTTATCAAGAGACATAGCACACTTTCAATGCTCCTAGAAACTTTTAACTGGTGGGCTCAGTGCAGTGGAGTTGCACTGAATAATTTTTTTTAAAAAGATCATCCTTGCAAATGCCCAAATGTCTTCAATTATCATGTCTTCCTTATGCACAATGCATGTGACTTCCACAATATGTGAACACATTATTCTTTGACAAGTTTTTAATGTAATCAAGTCATAAGACACATTAGGCAAAGATAAGGTTTTACCAAGTAGTAAGGAACAATAGGTATAATTCTTGGTAAATATAATTAGTGAATATATATTATTGAATGGATAAATAATTCTACCTATAGGACAAATAAAATGAAACCTATACTCAAATGTACTTACAATATAATATTTCCTTTGTATTTTTTACTGTTTTCATGTTTGTTTATTGATTAACATAATTCTGAAACTTTATAGGAGTCTTGTTATAGAGAGGTGTTGTGGGGAAAACAAGATAATGATGGAATATTAGGTTTGTTTACCGTGAATTATTTAAAAATAATAATACAGGCATTTTGAAGAACTGAAATAGCTTCTTGGATGAAAAGCGAAACATCTTCAAAGAAAAACAAAGAAAGTTCCGTTGCCTTTTGAAAAAGTACCTTTGGGACAACCATGACCTGGATGATTGAGAATCTTCACAGAGATTTTAAAATTTACATTTTGTATTTGGCAGTCATTTTGCCTGAGCATGCAAATTGGTGTTTTGAGCATAGTTCTTAATCCTGTTTCACAATTCTAGTTCTTTTTTGTGTTTCTTATATACCTATTTATTTCTCCCTATATAATATTGTACAATAACTTAGAATTCATATATATCTTGTACTGCTGTCTTTTCACTTCACCTCAAAATCATAGCCTTAAGTAGTTAGGCTTTAGTCATGAGATGAACAGAGTTTCTTATTCCCATACAAACAAAAGACATAAATTTTCTTCATCTTTATATCTCATTGGCTATTTACAGCTTACATCTTTTCTGTTATGAGAACTTTTTTCTTTCCTTCCCTCTTTTTTACACCAAGTATTGAAATATATCTTTAATGTATTATTCAAATGCCTTGAATGATTAATTAATCAGAAGGCTGCTGGTTGGGGAGAATGGAATGGAGCTCCATGTATTATCCCATCCAGATGCTCCAAATGAAAAGGAATCAGGAGGGAGAACATGTCAGTAAGTGTTGTTAAGTATGCAGTAAGATAATACGGGATTTCAGGGACAGTCTTCATAGTTTTATGGCAGACATTTTATTTATTTTTCTTCTTTTCCTGGCATATATAAATTGAACATCTTTCTTTTTATCTTCTTTGTCAAGTTACTTGAAGACACGGAAGTGATAATAAATTTCAAACCCAGTCAAATTGGTTTAGAAAGATTGTCACAAGTTGAGCTCAATGCTGGCCAGGGAATTAATTCCACTGAAAGTTGAGAGACCACATGTTGGCAAGCACCATGAAATGGAAGCAAAGGACCCATATTCACAGCCATCCAAAGATTCCAAAACCATTTCTACCACAAACCTTTCAATTCTGTTACCTTTTATTTTCCTGCCCAGTACTTTCTTATCATATAGATTATTTTGTTCTTTTTTTTCAGCACAAGTTATTGGCTTGGTGTTAGTAAATCTTCTCCATGTTAAAAGGTTTTAAATTTGTTACAAAGTGCTGATCACAGTATATGAGATTTTGCAAGAACCAAGTATAATCTCAGTCATGGAGCTGGTGGATAATTTTAGATTTCAATTTAATAATCTTCAATAGGACTAAAACAGCATTATACAAATGTGGGTATTATTTTCATTCTGAAGCATCACTTGTTTTCTCCTTTGTCCCATCCTTGGTTTATTATCAGAATAGAATAGAATAGAATTCTTTATTGGCCAAGTGTGATTGGACACACAAGGAATTCGTCTTTGGTGCATATGCTCTCAGTATACATAAAAATACAAGATATATTTGTTAAGAATAATAAACTGCAACACATAATGATAGTCATAGGGTACAAATAAGCAATCATTAACAATATCAATAACAAGTCATGGGATAAAAGCAACAAATTACAGTCCTGCAGTCGTAAGTGGGAGGCGATGGTGATAGGAATAATGAGAAGACTAATAGTAACAGTAATGCAGTCTTAGTAAGTAGTTTGACAGTGGGAATTAAGTTTCCTTGAAAGCAAAAAAAGTGTCTTTTGCTTAACATTTTACATGCATAAGATAATTAAGCAACCCCCCCCCCCCCGGTGTACCATTCAGGCCATGGATTATGGAGAGTATTCTATTAGCTGAAAATAATACCCATATTTGAACAAAGAATGCTGGGAACATAGGATAATACAGAGAAAGAAAACACCAGTGTGTACCTAGAGAAGAATGGCATACCTTAAACATGCCACTGGATAGATTTCTAAACCTTTTAAAATATTTTAGTAGAAATGGAGGAATGAAAGAATAAAAAATTGTTTATTTGTTGCTTGATTGAAAGAAAAGAAATTTTGACATGTCTTGAGGTTTAAACTTTACCAAAGTTTACCAAACATCTTTTCTCATATTGTCCATCTTCATTTTCTTGGTTTGTACTTTCTTTCACTTCCGCCATTTTCTCAAATTTTCTCCTCATACTGAACATGTGTTTCTTCCTGGCTTGGTGACTGTTTTGTGCCAGTAAACTGACAAGTCTTCTTTAATTTAAACACACAGTAAAATGTGAATAGTCTCCAACAGTTTCCTTTCAATCAACTATTTTTCTATAGCAGAAGAAATACTTTTAGGTCCTTAAACTTTCAATCAATTCCTTTGTTTTAGAACAATATATTATCCTTATATATTCTCTGAATACATTTTTATTTTTCAGCACCATTACATTTCATGCACTGAATTGCAGCTAATCTCTGGAATTTCTAATCTATAACACATCGTAATGTTATAAATTGCTCATGAATATCCTTAGTGTTTTGCAACCTGCCAAGTCAAATAAACAAGGTATATCCATTATGATTCCTGTACATGGAATGCTTGCCTAAAAATATAATTCTTGTATAATAAAATTCCAGTTTTAAGAAAATTATAATAAATCAATAAGCAAAGAGTTCAAAATCTGTATTTCTTGTTTTTTTTAAAGATTTGGAACCTTCTGTTGTTAATTCTACATTATCATCTGACCCAGAAACAATACACAACATGCTGTCCATGCATAGTGTTCAAGGAAGGTAAATTGCTGTTCGCCATACAGTCTGTCAGCGTTATTAGCACCCCTGCTGCTATTACTGCTGCTGTCATTATAGTTGAGTTTACAACAAACTGGATCAGAGTGGGAGTCGCATGGCTGAAGTAAATGACCATGCTATGTTATTTAGATTTGCAGCTCTGCTGTATTTAATTAAGCTTGGAGTTATGTAGCCCAGAGCTCGTCAATGATGCAGTTCAGCAACCCATCCATTTCTCAGTGGAGATTCCTCAGTGTCCATATCAGTAAAACATTGCACAACTAAATCATTATTAAACTAAATAATAGTTCTCAGGGCTAATACATTAACATATATGCTTGTACACAAAATGGTGTACAACACACTATGTGTTATGAATGGAAAAGTTTTTTTTTTAATCTAGGCTAAACAAAAAGCTGGGTTTTCTATCAGAGAAGTACAGCTTTTATAGAAAAGTTGTACATTATTTGGTACAGATCATTGAATAGATAAAAACAATCATATGGTAATTTTATTGAAAGCCCCCTCCCCCAAATAAAACTGTGGAAAGTAACATATGGTTGTTTGCTCTTTAGATTTCTAAGACAAGCAACAGTTCACATAGATTGACACCCATACTTAAATTTGTATTTGGAAGATTGTGAGAACATAGATGCTCAGATCATAATGATCTTAAATGAACCTTCAGTCATGGACCACCTTCAGTTGTGGACCACTGAAGCTGCCATTGAATCTACTGAAAACTGGGGGAAAAAGAGTTCCAGAGATAATTACCTCCCTCTCTTTTTAGCATTGTAAAAGGCAACTCTTGCCAACTTTCCCTCTTCTAGCCTTCCCTGTTGAGGACTCATGGATAAGTATTAACAAGTTCAAGAGTTTAGCAAAAAGGCAGTGGACCGATATGTCAGCTTTCTGCATAAAAAGCTTCGTATGTTCAATAGATTGGCAACATTCATTCACATTTAACACATTTATTGCAGCCTGTTAAATTATTCATTATCAGGTTTAAATATATAGCAGTTAATCCTTCACCGTAGCTATTTTATGACAATTAACAGTTTGTAAAATAAAAGGCAAATTTATTCAGCGGTTAGAAAGACATATTTTTAAAAAAACATGACTTAATATGTGTACTGTTTATAGTAACAGGAGGAAAAAGGTCACTATGAAGAAAAGGCAGAATGGTAAATATCTGTTTTAAAGTAAATAATTTTTAATCATGGCAAACATTTAAATTAGTTGCTAAAGTGCAGTTTGCTGTAAAACAAAGCAAGATGACAACGTTCTAGAGCTGTTGTCCTTTTATTTGATTTCTTCAATCCAAAATTCATATCTGGGTATTTGAATTAGTAAGTATTATTATTTCCTATTTAATAGTACATAAAAGAACAACAATAGCACTTAGCAATATCACTTAGACTTATATACTGCTTCACAGTGCTTTATAGCCTTCTCAGCATACTGCTCCCAACAATCTGGTTCCTCATTTTACCAACCATGGCTGGCTGGAAGGCTGATTCAAACTTGAGCTGGTCAGGATCGAACTACCGGGGAGCAGTAAATTAGCCTGCAGTACTGCATTTTATCCACTGTGCTTGATCACCATTGTTCAAAAGAAAATTTAGAACTTATAAAATAAAGCACTTCTTCACACAGCCCATAAACTATTATTATGTCTATAGAATCATTATATATAAATAGCGTGTGTGTGTGTGAGTGATCACTCAATGATCAGTGAAAATAATTCAGCACTTGTCAAATCACTCATCTAATCAACATCAATCTACATTATTAACATTAATAACTTCTTATACAGTGAAGCAAGGTAACAAATTGGGAATATTTATTTAATATCAATTGAAATGTCCACTAATTCCCTTCTGAGAAAAAGAAATCAATGAAGAATACAATTAAAGATTATAGCCTAATTGATTTTGGTTCCAAAATCCTATTTCATAATTGTGCATTAAACAACTGAAGTTTTATTTCCAAACAAAGAAAAGACTTTGGAATCTTTCAACTTTCAAGAATAGTTCTACTTCAATAATTTTACTTTATGAGTATCTTAATTTCCAGATTATAATTTCTTGATTTAAAAAGTTAGCCACTGATGTCTACAAAAACTGGCTATTTTTTGTCAAGAATATGCTTTTCAGACTTGTAATTTCCTTATTTAACTTGCTTGTCCATTTTTAGCATGTTTTCTATCTGATTGTCAGGATTTTCTTTAAAAAAAAGAATTCAAATATGAAGGATTCCTAGGTATCCCTGCATTTTATTGAACTGTGCAGTGAAGGTAAAAATAAAATACTGAAGAACTGCATCTGGTATAAAGTTATTATGACCAAGGCTCACACAGTGAGCATAAACCAATGCTACTGAAAATGATATTAATATACTTCCCTCCTGCAGAGGATATATTATTTTATAGTTCTGGTTTTCTCTATGTGCCCAGCCTGAGAGTACCAAAGGAAGAATTCTGCTCAGAGCTTTCATGCCTGTGTCTTATCCCACAGAGATATGAATAGAATTAAACATATACTCCTTAAACAACCTCTCCCCCTACCCAGTAATCTACTTTCTGGTTTCGAAATGTTAAAGCGGCATTTTGTGTTGTTGATTTTAATGATGCAAACTCGCATCAAGCTCATCAGTAATCCCACGAGTTAAAGGCAGAGAAAATTGAGGCTTGGATGCAATCTTGCTGCTGTTTTATAGTACATTCCACTAGATCAATGGAGTGTAGAAATATTGATTGAGAAACCTTGCTAAGCTGAAAAGCAGTTGCGGCTGCCAAAACTGTCATCCAGAAGAGGGCTTATCAAACATCCCTCATTTTGTCATTTACTCTTTTGCCCTTATGCACAAGGACTCCCGCAGCAACCTCTCTGTGGGCTTTAATTATCCTACCTCCCATCTCATTTGAAAACCAAGCACTGACAGTAGACCTTTCCTCTTCTTGTCTTAACTGATTTAAAAATCTATACTTTGTAAATGTGAAGAAAACAGGAGTAAAAAAATGTCTGAAAAGAAATGAACAATCTAATCCCACAAAAGGAAAATCATCCAATTTCGTTTTAGCTTGATTTTTCTTCAGAATACACATTTGGCAAACCCAGGGAGAAGGAGGGAGAGAAAAATAGCTCTCTCACACACACACAGACACACACAGAGAAAATGCACTTATTTGTCTTTAGTTGTGTACATTTTTTACACTTTAGTTGTGTATAAAACTTTTTCCATAATACTTACTTTTACAAACATCTATTTTACGTATATATATCTAAACTACAATTTTTCAAATGTATATGTATTCAATACATTTTTTAAATAAACATTAATGAAATTTAAAATATGTCCTAAAATACTGAAAGGCAAGATTTCAGCAGACAGATTAGTTCTAGCTACATAACATATATTTGAGAAATATTATTTAGGTAAATTAATATAAGAATCAAACAAGTGGATCACCTGTTTCTTTCAATCCTATGTATATTTTCTCAGAAAAAAATCATTGAATTAAATGGGTCTCAACCATTTACCTACATAATAAATACTTTTTAAAAAACATATTAGTGAAAAATATATTTAGAAATAAAAATCATAGTTACATTAATATTTCACTGTCTAACTTTATGGAAGATAAATATGAATTATTTCTATTTTAACTTGATAAACACTCTCTTCTGTCTCCCCCAAGAACATGAATGATGAATTTAGTAACATCATTCTCCAGTCTGTTACTTGTGTTTAATTATATACCACTTCTTTAGAAGTCCTCCTACAAATTGCTAATGCAATAATATTATCAATATTTTTAATTAAAATATCTTTTTATTTAGTATTTAGCATTTAGTAACTGGTTATCAAGTTTAAAATGGGGATTTACAAATTCTATAATCTAGCACAGATGTTTGTGCTCAGTGTTCTCCACAATATGAACAGGTCTGAAAAATTCTACAAGATAGAAATCTCAAGCAAATATGACTTCTTAATTTTGTCATCCAAGAATTGCAATGGAACATATTCGGTATCCACTTAAACCATGGCTACAAGTGGCTATGTCCTAGCATTACTAGTTGAAAAAAATGTATAAGTGTTCTATATTTAATGTTCATTTTGTGCAGAGAAGATTTAAAAGTGGGAAGTAGTTGGGGAACAATGCAAAATGTTTCAAACACAAGTCATTTATCTGGGCTCTTTCTTCCCATCAAAATCCCATTATATGGTAGCATTTGGAAGCCCCCAAAAGTAACTGAAAGGAAAATACTAACTTAATAGTAGACAGTAATTTTGATTTCTTCAAAGCTTTCAGGACTGAATTGTTCATAAATAAGGTGACAGTGAATGTTTCTGGGTAATTTTATTAGAAGCTACAGAAATTACTTAAGAGAATCTAACTGAGTTTTGCATCACTGACTCTTTTTAATGCACATTTGAAGAATGAATTAAGGTGATTCCAATTATTTCTAGAAGATTTGTCAGTTCTCTAGGCTAACAGACAACTCCCTTTACAAAAAGAGCCAATTAAAGCTGATGAGAGAATGGGCATAGATCTAGAGACAGGACCCAAATCATGTACTAATTTGATCATCCTTTGAATAAAACCATTTAACCACATTGATCATGGGCTATCATCCTTTCTAACCTCTCCCATTCTTTGAATGAATGGAAATGAATTAAGATAATTTTTAGTGGAATTAACTCAACTCAGCATGAGCCCTGAAGGGCAAAATGAGATGATTTAGGATTTCTAAAATTCTAAAACTCAAAGCAGGGACAAACATTTCTGATTTGTACTGTCTAATTCCTTACCCTAAGAGGTCATGACATTGTAACATAATTGAAGACAATTTTATTTCAACAAGTCTTCAATCCTAGCCTAACTGTTATTGGTACCTCTTTTTGGGAGTGGAGACCAGGGTGTTTGTTGTTAATGTAGTGTAAACCATTCAGTATATTTTTATTTATGTGGGCTATGAAAGCTGAAAAATAAATAAACCAATTAAAACAATCTTTTCTCTAGATCAACACATGGGCAGTAAGCCTTTTCAGGAATTTGGGAGGCTAGAAAAATAGATCTGTAAATAGACTGTATACTGCTTTTAAATGAGACAGTGAAGAGCAACATCTGTCTAGGTTATAACAAAGAAGTTAGCAGCAAATAAACTATTTTCCCAATGCAAAAAAAAATTAGCCTTCCATATTATTCTTTATTATTCTTCCAATGCAACATATTCCATCTGTCTGTGGATTTGCAAACCCCTCATTGTCACTTGTTCATATTTTGTTTTCATTACATATTTTTTGCATAATTGGAATTATCTCTCACATGATGAAGCAGAATTTTTTTTCTGTTTTTCATTGTACAGCAGTGAAACCTGAGTTCCCAAGAACAGATTCAAACAGTGACTTTATAGAAACAAATCCATTTGCAAATTATAAAGCTGTGATGAGTAACAAATCTGGGCTTTCTGTTTTCACTGATGACATGAGAAAAGATAGTTACCATTTTCCAACACAATGCTTCATTTTCTGTACAATAGTTCACAGGCTTCTATGATAATCCTAAATTAATGACAGCTATTTAGGGTCTTTTGTTTGTTGCTTAATGAAATTGTATCTGCCCAGACAAATTTGGCTTTCAGTTTCAAATGAGAATCATAAGCTTTTCAAAAACCAGTGGGAAAATGTTGTATCAAGTCCACATAGAAATGCAGATGAAATCTGAAACTTTAGGACTTAAAAAGTATAGTTTATAATCTATTTGCTAATATTAAAAAACGGAAATTATTGCAAATAGCATAAATATTTTAATGGCTTTAAATGAATGTGCAAATTGCACATATTGGACAGTTAGTATAAACCACACTGTTAAAGTGGGCATTTAATACAAAAGTTGTGTGCTTTCTGTAAAAGAGAAAGACCAATTTTAGTGTTACACTGTTCATCATGCAGTATCATAATTTCAACAAAGTGTGTTGAAAATAGACAGCTGTTGAAGTGTCCCTCCATAATGATAGCAGAAATGAATGAAGTCAGCCATCATTTGTCATACTGGGTTAGAAAGTCATAAAAGGTACCTAAAAAGTTACCTGAAAATCTGCATATGTTTGAAAAAAAATATTCCAAAAAATCTGCGTATATTCAGGGAAGTGCATAAAACTTTTGATTGGATTAAGTTCTCTTTAAGTGGAGCATATGAAAAGTGTATAGGGAAAGGCCATTGGAAGTTTTTGCATGGAGGAAATGTGTAGAAAAATAAGTTCAAATGATAGTAACTGAGCATATGAGAAATCACACCCAGGGACAACAGCATATTCATGAATATAATCAGTACCGACATAAATTGGATTACCATTGATATACATACATTTATTTGTGTATCAAATGTCCAGTGATTATTTCTAACCATACCCACTTTAAAATATTAGGTAACAAAATGAGAGAAAATATCTTTGACACTCTACAGCCATGGCTAATCACACTGGACAGAACTATACAAATGGCTAATTAACTGATTGGAGACAAAATTGCTTCCAAGCAGGAATCTGCAAAATAGCCACAATTCGCACAGCAAGATGCAGAAGTGCTACAATTTGTCTCATTGTGAAGTGGAAATGATTTGTGTCATTGAGTTGATGGGTTCTGCCTCAATCAGGTGCTTTGTATCACCTAGCAGACTCAATCAATGCTTTCAGTACCTCACAAGCCCTTCAACCTGAACTGATAGCTGCAGTTACTTTGCTGTGCTTTTTGAAGCAAGGACATATGGATCTTCAGCAAATATTTCCTTCAGCAAAGCAAAGGACCCTTAGAAACAGCATAGTTTATTTCCTATATTTATTTTCTGTAAACAATAAGAAGAGAGCTAAAGGTTTCCCAATATACGGTATTTATACCCAACTGATTTTATCACGGTGTTCCTTTGTCCCTGTAATGAAGTAGAACAACAGTAAGTTGTGCTACTGCAACCTATAACCTACAAGACCCTATTAATTTCCAGTTGAATTGTAGCACACAATGAAACACTGCCCCAAAAATATATTGCAGAATTAATTTGTGCATTATAGAGGAGGGTAGTTTTCCACTACTATGATTCTTGCCCCAACCAACCTTTTACCCCATTGCTGAATATAAGGTATATAATGATTTTGTTATTTCATTAGGGTCTGTTTACACTGATAAAATATAATTCAATGCTTAGTTTTAGCATAAAGGCCCAATAACTTTTACTTGGCATGGAAAAGGATAAGGGTAAGTGCCAAATGTTGTGGTCTCCCATTAATCAAATTGAGGGATCACTTGTTAGCTTTTGCAGAGTTTAGTGTTTTTGCAAAGTTCAGGAACACAGCTCTAGGAAATAAATTTAAGTAGTCCTTGACTTATGACCACATTTTAGACCAAAATTTCCATTTCTAAGCAAGACAGTTAAGCAATTTTGCCCCATTTTACGAACTTTCTTAGCACGATAGTTAAGTGAATCCCTGCAGTTGTTAAGTTAGTAATACAGCTCTTAAGTGAATCTGGCTTCGCCCTTGACTTTGCTTGTCAGAAGTAGCAAAAAATAATCACATGACCTGGGATACTGCAACCATCATAAATGCATGCCAGTTGCCAAGCAATCAAATTCTGATTACATAACCATGTGGATGCTGCAGTGGTTGCAAATGCGAACAATAGTTGTAACACTTTTTTTTCAGTGTCATTGCAACTTCAAAAGTTCACTAGATGAATGCCTGTAAGTCGAGTACTATCTGCACCGCAAATTACATTTCAATTCATAACTATGTCCATGTATATGCAATTTTCCCTGATTTAAAATGTCTTCTGTAATAACAAACTTGCAGCAAACACAATCACATGAGTCAAATAAAGAAAACACAGAAAGCAGTTTCATAAATCCCTCATTTCAAATATGTTAAAGGGGCTGAAGTGAATTGTCCTAAGACATTCGAACAATCTGTCTTACCTAACTGGCACTTGAATGCTGATGGGATTACAATTTGGAATTTATTGATGGCCTCATTCTGCCATTCTATAACTATAAGTTAAGTCTTGAACCCACTTGAACTTATTTCTGCAAAGGTGTGAATATAATGATATTCATAGAGATGAAGTATGCATAGCAACATTTAAGTAATGAGTTATCTTACCTGATAGCTGGCTACCATTTAGATAAATGCTTAGATATGACTCTTATTGAAATACGGTTTCTCAAATCAAAAAATGTTACCAGCTCTACTACAACACATAACCAGGAAGTTAGATTGATTTTATTAAAGCCTAAAAGAAACATAAATGTATCTCACTTTATTTCAAAATCTCTAGCACCCCTGTCGTTTACCAGTTTCTTCTGTAGCCATGAAATGGAGCTAACATTGCTTTCCCTACCTGCCTCATACATGGTAACAAGGGAATGAATTATTTACAGCATGCAACACTTTGAAGATGAAATTGTTACATAGATGCCAAGAAGATTTATCATCATGGCTCTGTAGGGAGGGAAATCATGTCTTTGAACACTGCCATAGCTGATCAGAACAGACTTTAAAAGAAAACAACAGAACGGATATGAGACAGAAAGTACGAAAAGACAAAATACAAAGTTTGAATAATTAAAACAGGCTATGATGCATATGAACTTATTTCTCCCAAAAGCTCATACAGGGGGAAAAAATCCTAAATTAAGCTTTAAATAAAATATAGGCTTGAAAATGAAGCCATCTGAAAGAACAATTCTGAAATTCAAGTTCTATTCAGGATCTCTGCCAACATTTAACCATCAAAGAAAATTACATGGGCTCAGTTTGAACTTTATTTATTTGCAATGAAACATAAGCATATTTGTAGCCTGATATTATTAATAGCCATGCACAAAGTATGTGGTACTCTTTGCTACCCTGAAGATGAACAGGATAAGTAGATTCATCAATGCTACAGCCAATATGCACAGAGATTACTCTCTTTAGGCATGGCTGGACAATGCTTTTTGTAGCTATGCCTACTTTTAACCTCTCAGTGACATATCCAAGGTTACATACTTACAAATGGCTCAGGACAGACAAGAAAATAAAAGAGGAAAGGACAAAAACCAATTAAGAACCTGAATGATATTATAACTAAATTCTTAATGTGAGTTACTGAAATGTCAGTACCAAGACATGAAAAATGCATAAAGACACTGAATGAAGTGCTGGGAAAGCAGGTATTTTTCTATGGCAGTAGTACAGTATTCCTGTAGCAACCCAACTCAAGCATATAAATCAGCTGAATGAAAGCAAAACAAAAAATATTGAATGGGCATTTATTTTGTAATAATCAGAGATTTGAAGTGAATTGGGATGATCTAATACATAATTAGCAGAGTTTATAGGGCAAGGGGTGGCTGAATGAAATGAGGACCAACTCTTTTCCATATATATTGCAATATTATATACATATATTAGGGGCATGTTATTTTCCTCATTCTGAATGTTCAAATGATGCTGTTTGATGGTTAAGATACATTACTCTGGGAGGGAAGTAACATAACAATAAAATTGAGTGCTTGGAAGAACAAAAAGGAAACAGACTGACTATATTTTAGGTATTAATATTAGTTTGCAATAGACACAACTCTGTTTTCTTCCAACTAGCTGGGTGGATTTTCTTGCTTGATACTGCAAATCTTCAGAAACTGTATTGGTTGGTTGTGCCTATGGAGATTCTCAGTTACCCAGGTCATGGTTGCTCCAAAGGTGCTTTTTCAAGAGGCAATTGGACTTTCTGGTTTTTCTTTCAAGACGTTTTGCTTGTCATCCAAGAAGCTTCTTTATCTCTGACTGAATGGTGGGAAATGGAAGGATTTATACTCTGGAAATCCATTCATATTCTCATACCATTTGAAAGGTGTTAATCCCAAAGTGCATTGCTAAACGTCTTCGAAGATTCTGAGTCATCCAAGTCTGGTTGTTCCAAAGGTGCTTTTTCAAAATGCAACTGGACTTTCTGGTTTTTCTTTCAAGACATTTCAAAGATGTTTTTGAAGATGTAGTGGTTGCTTAGACATCTTGTTAGATCATAGACATAACACCTACCAATCATCATGATGAAAAATTGATCTCATCATTAATATGGCATACATTTCTATCTCTACAGTTATTTTTTCCCCTTAATTAGAATCCACACTGTCCTGCCTTAACTGAATGTGGAAATTCAGCTATACTACCAATGGTATAGCAATAGATTGATGTCTTCTAGATTCACAAAAGTACAGCTATTTCAAAATTTTATGAATATCATTCTAAAAAACCCAAAAAAAGAGAGAGAACTCTGAACAGTAACATTATACATGCTTTATGAAGGGATGGTAAATGAATGGCTGGTGGTCAGGAAAGAGTCATTTTTTCCCAAAATGGGTATAGGTATTGCTGCCATTATTAGCAAGAAGAGACATCACTGAGCTTCAAAAAATTAAATCTGCTGCTGCTTATTTCTTTCCAGACCTGAACATTTAGGGCTAAAATAGAAAAGTGGCAGCTGATACTCAGTATATATAAGCCCTCATTTCAAGAACATGCAATAGCAGCTGAACCATTTTTTGGTTTGAATTATAAGATGAAATGTATGGTACTAGAAATTCAGGTGTCTGTGAAACATTAACGGTGCCTTGTTTGTTATAATTATCAGTAAAGATTCACCAAAAAAACTATTGTAGACAAGTTTCCTTCTCTGTCCTCCCAACAGATCTCATTAGATTGAGTCATTCTCAAGTAGTTTAAGAAATGCTATAAATATAATGGCAGTGGGGACAGGAAAATGACAGTGTTCAAATATTAATGACAAGATGAGTTTATTTTGTATACCATCAGTCTAGCTGCATATCAACCCCAATATGCTATGGCTGTTTCTCATGAATGATACAGAACATATAAAGTATTTTTGAGGCCTTTCTCCTACATTTAATTAACATATGCTGCAATTAAAGCTAATTGAGACCTCATAACTAAACAAAACTATTCACTCACCAGCGAAAAGATAGGAAAAAGGAAGCCTGACAGCAGCACATCAAATATGACCTTGGATAATGTACTATTGTGGAAACTCTCCCCAAAGTGTTATACTGAATAGCAAATACTGTATTTATAGCATCATAAAAACTTATACTAATACCATTGAACTCTTTTAAATGTGAGACAATCAAGACAGTCCATACCGCACACATGCAAACAAAGGATGATCAAGGAAATGAAATATCTGAAGTTGCAAGATCATAGTTCATGCCCACAAACATTCTGCTGATGAATTTAGCTGGCTTACACACTGTGCTCTAGTTTAATGTGTTGAATAAATCCAGCACTGTAGGCTGTAAATCAGAAGCTTTGCTTACTTCAATGTGCTATTTCCAGGGTTGGGCTTCAAAATTTTTAGCAAGGGGTTCTCTGCCTGGTTGCTGGGTGGGCATGGCCATGGCCTAGTCGGCCTCCTGCACCAGGGGGGGGATTTTTGCCCTCTCCAGGCTCTGGAGGCTTTCCTTGAACCCCTGGGAGGGTGAAAACAGCCTCCCCAGGCTCCGGAGGTCCTCTGGAGGGTGGAAACGGGCCTGTTTCCGGCCTTCCCAAACTTCCAATAGACCCATTACTCACCCTCCCCAAGTCTCTGCATGTGCCCTGCACTTACCTTCATCCAAAACTGGCCACATGGGGACTCCTGGGAGGGGAGGGGTGGGGTGGGGTGACCATGGCCAGCCAGGAGTGGGATTTGGAAGTTCTCCGAACTGCGCAAAATCTTAGCTAGAAGTTCTCCCTAACCCTGCGAACCCCCAGCAGCCCACCCCTGGCTATTTCAGTCAATTGTGGGGTATTCAATAAACCATGGTTAAGAAAACTGTGCCTTAGAATGCTGTGTGGAACCAATCAACTAAAGATTCTACTTTTCATGTAACTCTTGTAATAGGGCTATAACTGTCCTGCTTATCACTGATATGAAAGAAATAGGTGGACTTCCCAACCCAGAGAAGTACTTCATGCTGCTAGATATGTACAGTCACTGTAAAAATGAACAAAGTTTAAGCTATAAAAATCATCTCTGCAGCTGAATTCAAAAACAGCTTTGGAAAACAGCTGACTATCCTATCTCCTTCTGTACCAGTTATAAATAAATATAAAACAAAGCCCTTAGTAATAAATATGGGCAATAGGAATATGTGTTTGCTTAGTAACTGGCAAATTGCACTGGAGCTTCTTGCAGCACTGAGTCCCATAAACAGATTTTATGCTAGGAGAAAGGAGTCCAATTTCAGAGGACAAAACCCTATGCATACTTTCTGAATTTTGAGAAAAAGCAGATTTCCCATCTATTATTCATTCCACCCAACCCACCATGATTGGTGCAGCTGATGCAGATGTCAATTGTTACTTTCTTTTATTTCCTTTTCTCTTTTTAAACTTACTGAGAGAAGGAAACCTTCCAATTTCTGCATGATTGATCAGACTTTTGTTTCTTCACGAGCAGCCAAGCCAATTTCTTCTAGTTGGATTCCTCAATGCTTCATATCCAAAACCTTTCATTTTGCTCTTTTGTTTAATTGATCTTTATGGGGGTTAGGCAACTTGCCCATTACCAGGACCTTATGCCAATGCCTAATGCCTGATTTTCCATCCTCCCTTTAATGGCTGCAGTCATGGTACAGCATATAACCCTTGTTCAAACTCTTGGATTTTCTCCTCTTCTGTTTCTTTTTAATTTTCATTTGTTTTGTCCTTCCTCCAACTAATACTCCTTAGTGAGACAAGGATGGAGGATGTTTGATAGAAGTAAATGTATGTCCATTTTTGTATGGATAGAAGCCATTTATTAATTATTTAAGTAATATTATTTAAGATGGCCTTATGCAGCTATTTCTAAGAAAGATAATATACTAATTAGATTCACACATAACCTAAATCACATTAGTTAAATTCACACATATTTAATCCATAATCTGATTCATCTGATTTGTGACGTTTGCATAATGTCAGTTAAATTACAGCTGTGCAGACCATGATTTGCATGTTATTAAATATAGAAATGTTTTTACGGATCTAGGTTACTTAGCCCCAAAAGTTTACATCCTCATGAAAGCATATCCAGGAATTAGTCAAAGTCCAGTTAATCACAGGATTACAGTGGAACCTCCATTCATGACCACAATCCGTTCCTGGATTCCGGTCAGCACCCAATTTGGTTGTGAACTGAAGCACGACTAACTGCGCATGCGCAGACACACAAAAAATGGTGCCGAAGGGGAAAATTGCTGTGGCTGGGTTTGATCAGGAACTGAACATATGGTCGTGAACAGAGGTACATTTTGACCAGATATTTTGTTCGGGAACCGATTTGGTCATGGACTGGGGCATTTGGGAACCGAGGTTCCACTGTATACAGAAAGATTACTTGTCTAGAGCTCTTTGTTACCTTCCAGTGATTGTCCAGCTCTGGTAGCTATAGCTTATTTCTCAATTTATTTTTGAAATTATACAATATTTTCAACAGTACTACTGTGCTCTATTAAGAAACCAGAATACAACATCCAATAGCCAACTATAATATTGGCCAATGACAGATTTTTATATCGTATGAAAGCTTCACCTGACTCATTTCTCTGTGACATCCAGTTGGCAGTGTCAAAACAACACAAACAAATGGCAATAGGCTTCTGAGGGAACATGTAAGAAACTTGCCACATGCTGCATGTGATATATTGTCTGCACTATCTCTTTGCTGGGTGCCTTTCTTCTCCATTCCAGGGTTCTGTTCCCTTATAATGGTTTTCTTTTCATTGATGTGAGTTACTGTGATTGTTTCCTCTTCCCATTGTTGCATTATTGGCTTTCCTGACAGGGGGAAATAAAAGCTAATACTCTTTAACCACAGATAGCAAATGACTGAACACCAAGAGTGAAACTAGTGTGAACATTCTTTTTTTTGTCTTTAAACAACCTCTGTTAATTATTTTCTGCAGAATAAACGGAGAAGAAAAAGGCAGCTGGGCTCCTGCAACCTACCAGCTGAGTAACTGCAAAGCTGGAGTGCTTAAATGGAATCCAGAATATTCATGTACTGCTTTTTGCTTTCTTGTAGTCTGCTAGGTCATACACAAAGAAATCCTTTTACTCCCTAGTGTGCCTTTGTCCCCATTCCCATCATTAAAAGTGTATAGTTTTCTAATTCCTTAGAATGAAGGATATTTCCCATGATGTTTCCAGGCTGTACTAACCCATTGCTTCTTTAGCCACAGTTTTCCATCATGGTTGGATCAACATGTAAACTCAAATCCAACTTATAGTTTCTTGTTTTAGCTTATATAAAACTAGTAAATTGTAATTTATGCAATAAATTGTGGATAAAATGACTTAACACAAGGTAGACACACAGTCAGTGTATTACAAATCAGGGCCTTAGTGATAATTTGCAGAAACCACTATAATACAAAATAGGTGATCTACACAGAAGAACAAATGAAGGAAAACAGTTTTGTAACAGCTTTTTATTTTGCAGTGAGCTGCTGAATCCATACCTTCCCCTATGATTAAGACATTCCCAACTTCCCGCCAAATAGCTACTCTACATTTTCCCCTCCCTAATTGACAGAGCTTAATATAAATTTATACATGAATTTTCCTATTCAGCATGTTCATATCTTGTGAGGTTAACCTTTAGAAAATGGATAACACCCATGTATGAATGCACTTTTTTCTAAGGTAGGCTGTCATAGTAATTGATGATCTTCAATAAGTGTGCTTCGTTTTTTCCAGGAAGAGAACAAAAGCATTGGAGTAGGACTGGGAAGATGCAGGTTCTACCTTATCTCAAGCCATGGAAGCCTGACCTACCCCACAGGATAGCTACTGTGAGATTTTTAAAAATGGAGGGACGAGTGCAGCGTGCATTTAGGAAAGGCAATATATCAATCTCACTAATAAAGAAAGAGGATTTGATAAAGGTTGCCATTTAAATGAAGGCTGTTCAGACTACCAAGTTTAGAGTCATGCAACGCTTACTTGTCTGATTCCTACGGTATACTTATATTACAGTCTGGCCAATTCATCTTGGAGTGTATTCATAAGGCATACTCACTCATGGTTTACAACTACTATTTAAAATGTTCTTTATACACCCACATTGGACTATAAACTAACAACCTAAATGGAATTCATCCCACATATTAAGCACAAAAAAAAAGAGGTTGAATAATTTGAGTGACTAATGCAAAATATAAGTTCACCATCCTGCTTGTGGAACTCTGTGTTTCCTTTTTCACCTGATTGAGTTTAGTATGAATGTGGGATAGTTCTTATTATGATAGCATGATGAGCTTCACTTACAGGTGATGTATCACTGCAGTTTTTTTCTAAATTTTTATTCAGACTTCTTATTCTTTCTGTTCTATCAGAGATGCATAAATTCCAAAAAATTCTACTTCTTGTAGATCAAAGATGTTTAGTTCAAATATTGGCACACCCATTCTAATCCCTGCATCCATGCCATAAATATTAATCATACCTATCTAAACCTTGATTTAGACAGGTATGCTTGTCGCTCAAAAGTATATCACTCATGCTCACGGAAAGAAAGATAACCTTGAATTTAAGACTATTCCTCTTCCTCAAGGCACATTAGATACCTCCCCTTCCAAAAAGAAATCTATCACCACCACACCTGGTTTACCTTCTTTCCCAGTAAATCTAAAATTGCTTTTCCATTTTAAAAGTGAATTATTTTAGGAAAACACTGAATCTTTGATTCTAGTAAGTATAATATTTATTTGTTACACTGATATTTCACCTTTACCCATAAAAATCCATTTCAAATGAGTGCTTTTACAAACTGCAAATTCTTTTTATTACAGCTCAAACTTGAGGCTATCAAAAACATCCTTTTAAATCCTGCATGACCTCAAACAAAGAAAAAAAAAACAACTTTCCAAAATTCCTCGTCTTTCATTCTCCCAAAAAAAATGATAATAAAAGAACTGAAAAGTTAGCGTATAAAAACAAATGAGTAATTTATACTACAGAATTGTGTGGACAAACTACATCTCCTATAGCCTCAGGATCTTGTGCTCTGAAATAAATGCTCAAACATCTTACAAATCTAAACTAAACAGCAAATTTGAATCTAGCATTTCAATGAATCAATTTACAAGCGGTGGTACAGATATTGCACTACAACTGAGTTATCAGGAATAAAGAAAAGACGAAAGAGATACATTCCTTTTCTCTCTTTGTTCTGTGTTTCTCATTGGTCAGATATAAGTAGCTAAAAATCAAAATGTTTGGAGGAGCTTCTTGTGTGAGTTTTTCACTCCACCAAATATCTTGATTTTTAGCTATCTCTTACCTCCTTTCCTTCTTACAACAATTGAATTGGATAAAGATGGTACAAGAGCTGCATACAGAAGAGTATGTATAGAGTATAGAGAATAGTAAATATTATATTATAATATAATATAATATAATATAATGCAATGCAATGCAATGCAATGCAATGCAATGCAATGCAATGCAATGCAATGCAATGCAATACAATACAATACATAA
>JANHFT010008700.1:122323-140204 GCA_032467955.1 Pseudoxenodon macrops
TACTATTGTGATGTGCTTCCTACATACCTTAGTTAGCTGACTAGCAAAAAGATCATCTGTTTCCTCTGTTTGGTTGGTGGCCTATAGTATAGACCTATGGCAATGTCATTTCTCCCCACTTTAATATTGACCCAAATACATCCAAGATAATTTTCATCACTGTTGTGCTTTATTTCTGTAGATATGTAGTTATTTCTTATATATAGTGCTACTCCACTCCTCTTTAATTTGGTGTATTTCTTTTAAAAAATTTAAATATACAAGTTGGCTTGAATATTAATACATAACAATTAAACAAAGCACAAATTGATGCTCTTCGATGTCTTCATTGTATAGAGCAGGGATCTCCAATAGGGTCTAGGACTGTTCTCCTTGTACCCTTATCTGCTTCGTCACTAGGGTTCCACCTAGTGGAACCCTAGTGCCATTCACTCCAGCCATTTCTACCCAGCTGACACACTCCTAGCTCTTCACCCCGGCCAATGGGTCCCAGTCCCTCCATCCCAGGCCCTTTGTCACAGCCCATTCGCTGAAATATGGTTCATTCCAGCCTTTTGGCCACACGGGACAGTTCGCCGCCAGCCAATCGGAGGAAGGGACATGCTACTGCTACTGCTAATAAGAATGTTTTTTCTTTGTTTTGCAAATGTGAACATGTATCATATCATTTTGCATGTTTTGCAATGGAAGAAGTTTTGCCATATGAAACCATTCCATTTCACATAGAACATTTCAGAGTAAAGACTCTGACAAGCAACTGAAGCAGCCCAATGGGCTGCAGTATTGTACAAATAAGGTCAATGAAAGTGACATTTATGAAGGAGACAGTATTGACAAATTAGCCTAACACTAAATCTAGCCTGGCAGATTTCCCCCATTTTACAACTTTTATTCCCACAATTGTTCAGTGAATCACTGCAGTTAAGTTAGTAACATTGTTATTAAGTGAATCTGGCCTCCTGTTGACTTGTTTGTCAGACGGTCACAAAATGCGATCATATGACCCTGGAACCCTGGAACTGTCATAAATGTGAGTCAGTTCCAAATGTTGATGATGTGGCCATGGGAATGCTGCAACAGTCGAAAGTTTGAAAAACCGTCATAAGTCACGTGAATAGTCACTAAATAAATGCTTGAAAGTTGAAGACTGCCTGTGTAAACTTTCAGCTCTTCCTGATACTAACATTTAGCCACATACTTACACATGTAGACATTATACACTTATACAGCCTATCTGTAAAAGCAACTGAACTGAGTTCAGGAATACATAAATGCACACCCACTATGCACATCTACAATAAAAGGCATTGCAAAACCATACTCTTGCTTGAAATAACTGAGCAGAATAGCTGAAAAGAATTCCAGTCATCTAGGATTTCCTTTAAAAAGAAACCTGAAATAAACTGCTTTTTCACACACACACACAAACAAACAAACAAACAAACATGGAAGTGGAGTGGAAGACAGAGACAGAGAAAAAATACTGAAGTTGGGGAGAGAGAGAAAGAGAGAGAGAAAAGCATCAGTTTGATGCATCAAACAGTAAGGTAACCTCTGATCTCTTTATAATGGTAAGCACGTTGACATGGGGAAATATACAAATAGCTATAGTTAGCTGTACTAATGTATATTATCAATCTTTTTGCCTTGAGGAAATAAAAAAAAATGCTGCCTGAGATTCTCCACCAAATGAATACTCTTCTCACTAAACTCTTTCCCTCCTTCTCCCTCTGGGCTTTATTTCAACCTCAGGCTAGCCATGAAGAGGGTGATCAAAGGTGGTTTTTCATTTTTAATCATAACCATTTCACACAATTTATCAATTGGGGCCATGGCACAGACTAATATAGCTTGATTAGGAGGGGGAGAAATCAGGGTTAGATTCTTGAAGTAATTTCATAAATAGAAAATGTGTGTTTGAAGGGAAGCAATTTGAATGTGTTGACTTACACAGATTTAAAGGGAATAGGAGTAGGGGGGAAAGCAGCTTTGTATCCTAAACTATGGAGTCTGATCCATTTGCTTTTAAATACCATGTTCTGCCTACGGCTCAAGAACTACAGCTTATGTGAAGTTGCCTCAATATACTCACTGGGAAAAATAATGTGCTATACGAAAGGATGCTGTTCTAGCAAAAGAGAGATGGGTATTTCTTTCGTCTTACCTTTTTTTTCCTTTCTGCTTCCTATTTATATTTTACCTAAGGGAGAAAACTGCTGCATTGATTTTCTTCATTATTAATGAAAAAAGCCACACTGCAATTTTGTTGCTTGGAGGCTAACAGAAAAATTCTGAAGAAAGCCCTTTTATGAGAGGACTTTGATACAGCAAGACCTACCAAGAGAGAACAATCATTTCTAAATTAAATCTCAATCTAAGACAGTTTGATATTATTATATGCATTTGATTGACAAATTTGTGGTATCATTAGAGGAGTTACAAGGTTTCTGCAGGATCCTGTCACATCATTTGCAGACAGATGTCAGCAGTTAAGTCCTCAACCAACAGTTTAATCACACTATATATTATTATTATTATTATTATTCCTTACATTCTACCTTTCTACCCAGAGGGCATTCAAGACAGCCATCCATTAAAAACCATAAACAATTAAGGACTGATAAAATAATTTTAAAAGCCAGTATGATCCATGTCAGAGAGAAAAGTCAAGACTAAAGAAGATATTCTTGAATGCGGTCTTCTTTTGCTTTAATTCTATAATTGTATCTCCCAAAAGATCACATAATTGCATCAAGCAAGACCCTGAACAAGGAGAGAGAGAAAGAATTGGGGGAGGATGTTGAATTTTGTAACCAAAATATATTGATGAATCTGTTCATTAAATTTTATAGTTTTATCCTTAAATACTATATTACTCAAACAGCTTCTTCCTTCTCTCATGATCTATATACAGTCAAAGCAATTTCTTGATCTTTTTAATAACCAAAATACAATTCACATAGCTATCATGGCAGACAAAGAAATATAATGCATTACAGCACTATGAATTTATTAGCATTTTTATTATTTTGTGCACAGTATATTTTCCCAGGTTGAAAGCTTATCTTAGGGCCTTGTTGATCAGATTGAGGTAGGAAATAAGGACATAAATCATTTAAGATGTTGAAATAAATTAAAAAAGAACTATTTAACTAATAGTGACAAGGAAACAACTAGTTACCAGTGGAGAGTTTGTTATATGGATATATCTCCAATTATTATACATTGACTAGAAGGATGTTTGCCACATCTACACCAATTGAAATTTCTATGTAGTCTACAAGGATAGCCACAAAGAGCAGAAAAAAGCACGTAGTTGAAATAATGCTAATTTGTTTAGAAAAGCTCACAACACACTTTAGACAACTACTATGTGAATATCGCATTTGGAAGTCTGTAATGAAGCCTAAACCAAAACCTGATGTTAAGTATCAGAGCCCTATAGACCAGCAACAACTCCTCCTTCCCTGAATTACAGAATCAGTCGATTGTGAGATAGGCAGCATATAAATTTAATTAATAAATAAAATTTTCACTTGCATACTATTGCCAAATTTAGGCACTGATCAGGGATCAACAGTTTCCTTTGGGTCTTATTTTTAATTATGTACTTCTTTTTTAATTATGTAAGCCATCCAAAGGCATTTCAGAGTTGAGTGGTTTTTCTGAATCTAAATAAGTAAATAAATAAATAAATGTCATGCCAGTGTTACAGGCACGCTAAAGTTTGATTGATGGTCACCTACAGTCTGTTGAGGCGTGTTTTATAAACCCTTGTTTTCTATATGGATTTTCAAAATAGGTGTGGCTAGAGCAGAAAAGACATGTAGCCCTGGGTCAACAGCCAGGAAATAATAATGGATATATCACTTTCAGCCAAAGTTTGATGCACTACAAATTATTTAAAATACATGGAGACCCTGTGAATTTAAATTAACAGCAAAAATTCATTAGTTATAATGTACATTTGCTTGCTCTCTCTATCTCTATCATCTCTATCATCTCTATCTCTAGCTATCTCTCTAGCTATATCTATACCTATAAGTACAAACACACACACATAAACATTCATCCACACTTACCACATCCTTCCCAACTAGGCTGCCAGGCATAACTAAAGGGACAGAAGTCAGCGATTCTGGATCCGAAGCAACTCAGAGAAGACATGGGCTCCCTGTAACCTGCTTTGTTCATTCAAAGACTTGAAGTTACTTTTTTCCTGTTTGTTTGTTTATATCCCTTTATTATTTATGGCAAACATATCCAATACACTTTCTTCCTCCTATTTTCCTCACAACAAACTTGTGATGTGAGTTGGGCTGAAAGAGAGTGAGTGGCCCAAGGTCACCTAGCTGGCTTTCATGACTGAGGTGGGAATTGAACTCATGGTCTTTTCAATGTGCTCAAGCTCAACTTCTCTTATCTGACATTCAGCTGACATTTTTCCTTTGTTTCCTTAACAACTAGTTTCCTTCTTACCACATAGAAGGAATCATTTAAACAAGGTTCCTAGATTTTTATCCTCTGCTTAGTTGATTATTGCTATATGATCTATATATGACTGCCATTGAAAACCACTTGGAACTGGCCCCAGGTTATAACCAATAACCTGGTTATTGTGGTTGTTTGAGCAGTGATGCAGTGGCATGCCCACATGAGATCTCTGCTCTTTGATCTGAACTGGTTGCTCTGAGTGCAACTCAATGTGCTATTTATAAGCTTATAAAACCCTATGTAACATAAGATTTGGATATTTGTGATACTATCTGTCTTCTATAGTTTGTGCCTGTCCAGTACAAACTGGCAGAGTGTTTTATTGGTCTCTTGATTAAAGACTGTTGTCTTTCAAAATCCAGGAAGCACATTTTTTTCTGTAGTAGCACCTGCCTTCTGTGCTATAGATCTATACAATTCTCACCCAGATGATGTTCCAGAAACCCTTAAAGACCTGGCTCTTTACACAACACTTGAGCTGTGAGGATGTATGAAAAAAAGAGCTACATTCGAAATGGTTAATAGATTAGCAGTTTCTGTCAAGAATCAGAGAGAAATTATTTTTCACAAGTCTCTTAATAAAAATATTGTTTTCTAATACAATATATGCATATAAGGAGGACAATACACCAATAGGGACTAAAAAAGGGAGAAAGAGAGAAAGCAGCATGGAATTAAAAAGTATTATGTAGCATATTTAATGTACAATAGAGTTGCAGCTGTATCTGAAAGGATACCTATAGGCTGATTTGATGTCTAGATGTCTGTACTGTAGAACATATATTCAAGGATATCTGAAACTTCAGAAAGCGAAACACCTGGCCTACTGCAATATTCTTGTATGACAGCTATGGGATGGTTTTCATAAGCTTTAGGGGTCTACTTTAAAAAACAAACAAAGGCAATTATAAAAAAAATAAAAATGACCTGATTTGATTTCACTGCTGAAGTGAAAGGGGGTGTTATGTTGTCTAGTAGACAAATCAGATGGTATTAAATGTGGACACTCACCCACATAATCCAGTTGCCAATAAACTGCCTTGCTACAGGGGAATCTGATTCTTATCCTAAAAGTATCCAATTAATTTTTAGCACTTTGGGACTCATATTCTTATTTGCATTAACCCATCCAATTGCCTTGTAGTCCTAATTCAAGTTGCCATCAAGTGATTGTACAATGAAGTGTCCAATCATCCAGTCCTAGGAGAGTACTTAATCCCCTCAGTCATTTGTTTCAGTTTTGCTTCTAGATAATAAAAGAATGTGCAGCCAATTCAGACACATTAAAAACACTATCTAAACACATATGCTTTTCAAACAAACAACAGTTGCTTCATCTATAACTATTATACTAGCAGCAGTTTTTAAGCTACTATTGTGGTTTGGGCATGAAATTTGACATAACATGGTGAAGTAAGGATAGTAGTCCCAGACATACTTAAAACTTAAAGTGGTTCACTGTTCAAAACACAATGTTTTGAACAGTGGAAAAACTAATTGCAGAGAGGAGACAGAACATAAGAAAAGACAATAATGTAAGAAAATAAGGTGTTCAATAAATAGATTCCATTATTCAGTGATGCAGTAGAGTAAGCAATCCTTTCTATCTACTATGAGAGATAGGTAGTTAAGACTTTATTCCCAAAATAAATGTAACTGGAGAATTTACCCTATCGAGTATTGTACTATATTTGGATTAGTCTTGGGTGAATTTAGAGACCACCCAATTTAATAGACAATATTGTAAAAAAAAAAACTTCCAGCTAAAATGTTTGATGAAAATATTTATTATTTTAAAGTATTTTCAAGTTTTGATTCTTGACCATCTCCAAGTCAGTTTTCCTGCATTTCATGTCTACCCGTCTTTTTCCTTCTTTGGATTCTTCAGCTGAAATGTTAAACAAGGCTGTCAAACTTCAAAGAAGTGCTTCATTTCATGAAGGTTCAATCACTGCATCTCTTTGAAATGCCTAGTTCAAGAGAAGCAGCCCTCTATTTTTAAATCTTAAAACAAGGTGACTGGTTGAGGGAGTCTGAATATGCCTCAATATTTCTTAATGAAGTGTCAAGGAGCATTCTTATTTTTCACATCCATTATAAATAGACATAAATCCTTGAGATTTTCTAGTTACAATATGCTCATTTATTGTAAAATCATATTTTTCAGCAATTGTATGTTAAGCAGATCAACCTGTGGACCTCAACTTAGCCAAAAATCGTTTGAAGCTAAACTGTTTAAGCTTTAGCAAGTGTTATTCCTTCCTTCTTAAGAAACAGACATAAAATAGTATTAAGAAAGAAAAGAGGAGAAGTGAAGCATCAGATATAAAAACATGAGTTACAAGGTGTGGCTCAGGCACATTGGCTACTTGCTTTGGCATCCTTTTGTTATGTTGACCCCAAATGGAAAAAAAAGCTGTAGTAAATACTATTGTGGTACACAATGTGTATTGTATACACATTGTTTATAAGATTTCTTCCCCATCAAGGTGTAATAGGATTCTGTTTTCAAGACTAATCACAGGAACCTGCCATTTGAGCAAATTACTTCTGTGTTATTTGATTTTCCCTTCAAAGAGCAATACCAAGTTTGGAAATCAATGTTGATTTTATTGAGCAACTGCCCTGCCTTATTTTTGGAACTATTTGAACGAGTCCAATTAAAAGAAAATCTACTTGAAATTCTCCAGTACTGGTTATGACAGAAGATTTCCAACTACAAAATAAAATAAAAAAATGTATAAAATATAACTTATATTGAAGAAATGAGACAATATTCTCTCCTTTTCTAGATTTCAGAGCAATAAATATTACCCGAGCTGTAAAACTGAGGAGGCAAGGACACAATAGACATGAGAAGACCACTTCTTTCCATCTTCAACAATATTTCTTGCTTAGTTAGCAAAACTAGGTGGGCTTCCTATATTATTACCAGACATTGCTTTTATCAGCAAATGCTGTCTTGCTTTTCCTCATAGCATATAGTGAAAGGGGTACTGTGAAATAAGCTGAAGACATTCAAAGAAATCCATGTATCTGATCTAGTAGTTGGAATTGTGATTCTATTAAGATTTGAAGGACATGTCATATAAAACTAATAAAGATCAATGAGAGTGCATGCCCGTGTTTTGGTTCCCTAAGAGCACTAAAATGCAAAGCTCATCATTTCAACTGTGCTTGGAGCCTAGTAGTATTTTACATTGCATCTTTGTTCCCTGATGGTTAATTTCAGCTGTATAACAGGAAATGTTTTTCTTGCATGTACTCATAACTGCTTTTAGCTATAATTTATACTCATGGTAATATAAAGTCCGGCCTAGGTGAAGTTTCCTATAAAATTCTCTCTACTGCATTGCACTGTCTTAAAATGGCAGCATTTTAAATCTCTGTTTTCAGACTTCATTGTTTAATCTATACCATATCAAGAGCTACCTGCAAATCTAAGCTAATGAAGTCTTCCCTCTCACTCAAAGGTCTATTCTACCTCAGAGTAGTTTTTTTTCATTCTACTGATAAATATGACACATAAATCTGTGTATTTCCTCTTTATGTGAGATGCTGTGATCCTCCCTACAGAAATGTAGATGTCATTTCTCCTCCCATTACTATTTCTTTCAGAGAGAAAGTCCTGATTAAACTAATAAACATAATTTGCTAAATCTATCCCTCATGCATGAAACACCACTAAAAGGGATGGTCCACTAAGCATCAGTATTTCTTTATGTAATATACACAATAAAGGTCAGAAGAGAATACTGTAATGGTCCCCTTTGGGCCTTAAAATCTATTAGTGAAAGCCCGAAACTGAACTAAGCAGATAGAAATGATGCAAATCACAGGTTTTTTTTACAGAGTGGGAGGAAAAAGTATTAAAAAATGAGAATATTGGGCATATTCATATAAGAGCAACCTGTTTGCCATTACAGAAGACAGCTTTGCTTGTATATTTGGGTATGTTTTAAAACAACATTGTTCTCTGAACCAAATGCTGAAATGAAGAGCTCATTAAAATCACACAATTAGCTCAAGTAAACTATTTGCTCTATTGAACAGAGTTATTTGGGTAGTTATAGTGAACCTGGAAATGCACCTGTACTAAAATATTCCAGGAGATAACTGTTTTGTCTGTCAAAAGAAAAATAGAGTTCTTGAGAGTTACTCACTTATAATCACATGACATTTTATGGAAAACAAAATAGTTCATCAAATGCATGAAGTGTTGTCCTATTTGGGGATAGGGATCAGAAGAGTGGGAAAATTGTAGAAGGTGATATAAAACAAAATTATGTATAAATATTCATCTTAAACAAAAAAAATGGCTAGATATAACATGAATTCTCTATTCATTTAACCCCACTCAGATGTTCAACCTTTATTCCAACTACAAAATCTTCTTGTTTAACAATAAACTAATCTGAGCTGGTTTTGTAACATCTGGATTTTGAATTTTAAACAAATAAATCCTGGAATCTTATGCATGTTTATTCAAATTAAAGTCCTACTATGTTCAAGGGGCTTATTTCCTTGGAAGTATGTTTAGATTTGCATCTTTAGTACGCACTTTTATGTACAATTGCCTAGCAGTGAACCTTGTTAAACAAAATTGACAGTATTATAGTAAACCTGCTTAGGCTAACACTCTTAGTGTCCTACAAAAATCCTGATGTACCATTTGAGCATTTAAACAGTTATGAACACAAATCAGATGAGAACAATTGGGGTTGCTTTTCCAAGGCTTTCCTCTCTGGTTTCTCAAAATAAAAGAATTAATTCAACTTTGTTTTCTATCTCCTTTCATTTGAGGTCAGGTATCTTCATATTTGCAATTTCCTGTGGCTGTTATGTTCGGTATTTGCGCTATTATCAGGCAAAAAACGCACACCCCAAACTCTCACTTATCTTCTCCAGTCCCAGACAACAGCTCTCCAGTGGGTCTTCAGCAGAACGCTAGTCCCTGCTAAATTCAAGAGGATAAACAAAATCCTTCTCTGCTGCCAAGGCTTCACCAAGCTAATGTAGGTAGGTGTAATTACCTGTATCCCTTATGATGTTCTTGTTTACAGATTAAAGCCACAAATCTAAAGCTGGAACTACAATTAAAATAGATGGTTCAAAAATGCATATGGGCTGATTACTTCCACTTATACCAGAGAAATAAGTAGGGCTGCCTTTTAATTTCATGACTGAACCAATGAAGCAGCAAATAGAGTGTAATATGAGGAGCTAATCTATAGCTATGGCTCCTTTACAACCTCTTACATTTGTGATCTTAACCACCCACATGGTATATAATCAAAAGAGTGCGTCATTACTTCACCTTTTTATGTTGGAGAAATTAGCAGCAAATGTTGGCACTTTTTTCATTGTGTCACACCAGTGTTGTCATGGGGACCAAATCCATGTTTGCCATGTGAAAAATAATGTAATAATGAAGCTACATATTCAACCAGTTTTTGTTTCAAATGAAGTTCAAAACCAAAAGCTTTTAGTGGCCAGCTATTCCTTAAATAGGCATTCATAAGCACAAGCCTTCTTGCTAAAAATTAAGCTTAAAAAGCTATCTAAAGTGCTTTTTAGTTTCATCTCTTAGCAATCAATTATAAAATTCTGAGTTACATAGTATACTATAAACAATATTCAGACAATTCTGAGGCAGATAACAATTCCTGTTGTTTAGAATACTCATTAAGGATTTAATATATAGTCTATAGGCAAGACTTGAGAATCAGATGGTACCATCACACTATTGTTGAAAGGGGGGGAAGATCTCTGTTTCTTTGTTCTTGCCCTATCTACTAAATTAATAGAAAAGATGCCTGATAGTTCTCTACAGTAGCTTGATGTTTACAAATAATTCCAAATGAATTATAATAAGTTGTAGGAGGAGCCCTAGAAGTTGATTCCTGGTTTCTGAAGTTCAAATATCAGTTTTGTTTTACTATATTTTTCTATATTGTTTTAAAGCTTTTAGGCTCTGTTCACTTGTTTTCAGAGGATTTCACACAAGCAGAATAAACACCAGGTGACACTACAACTGGATGACTGGTTCCAAGATTCAAAAGGGTTCCTTGATCCTTTTGGCCTGATCTTCTGAGCTCCATATTAGCTACCTAGCATCACAAGTTCCCAAACACAAGAGCAACCCAATGACACTTTTGTGTTGAGGGTTAAGATAATGGATGGCTGCTGAGTAGAAATTTAGCTGCTCTTTAGAAGTAGCTCTTTAGAAATACTGCTGCCTAACCTAGAAATCTATCCGAGAAATTATCCATTCTTTTTTTCAGTCCATTCTTGTGAATATCTGAATGTCTTGGAAATCTTGTATATTTGATCCTGTTTAATAGGTAACTAATGCTTGGAACAAAAGGTTATGCATAAGTTTTTGTAATAATGCCCTCAGACAGAAGTCATATCTTAGAACAATGGAAAGAGTCATAAAGAGACAAAAAGAGGAAATAGTTGGGTCAAGTAACTATATCTGGGAATGACCATGCCATGGGAAACAAAAGGAAGAACTACAGGCTAGACAACAAGTATGTAAAAGATATTGCAGCCCACTAAAGCAGAAAGGATATTGGAAATACCGTATTTTTGGAGTATAAGATGCACCTTAGTTTGGGGAGAGGAAAAGGAAAAAAGAAATTCTGCCAGCATCAGGATCAGCGGCGTCCAAACTGGGGTGGGGGAAGTAGTATCTCTTAGCAGATCTAGTGCCAATGAATCTGCTAAGAGGCACTACTGCCCCCAGTTCGCACGCCACATGACGGTGAGAGGGGAATTACCTTCTGCCAATTGTTACCTATACCACAGTTCTGCCTGCTTGCAGTGATTTGGTGGGAACCACGATCTCACACCCTGCATCCCAGCGCCCTGCTTCCCATTTCAGAAATTGGAATTGCAACAATGGCAAAGCATTACCACAGCTGGTTTCCTCCACACCTTGGTGCCATGTGTGCCGGGATAAACCCTCCAGTCTCACAAGCAGTCTAGATGCCTCTTAGCAGATTCACTGGCACCAGATTTAAATTGAGCAAATAGCACTGGTATGTTGGATTTTTTTGGCAATGTGGCATCTTTCAAAGTTACGCTGGAATCTCAAGCCCAAAACAGTCAGTTGTCACTTCATCTTGCTATGGCAGGGGAAAAGTGGAGGGGAGGTTTATCTATTGAATTTATGCCATATGGGCTACACGTGCTCTCCATTAATTAAAGGAGTGGCCCAGATATTATATAGGCAAACAGGCTGTAATCAAGCCTTATGGAAGAACTCCCTTTCGGAGAAATATTTGTTTCAACAATATGTAAGGCCACCTCGATTACCATAGTAACTCCCAAGTGATACAAGCACCACGGATATTCATGATTCTCCCGCATGATTCCTCAAATCAGGTTTCTTGAGATCTTGATTTGTAGATTTTTATTTATTGATTTTGGTGGTGATGTGTGCTGAACTTCTGGACAGTTTGTGCCAGAAGATCCAAGTTATTTCAATACCTTGATTACAATTTCAGGCTTTGTGCACTCAGGTCGGGGGCTGTGAGGAGGGGGGTGCATAGGCAAAAAAGAGCATCACGTTTCAGGTGGCAGGTGGTTCCATCTGGTGCCACCACCCAAAAACACTTTCCTCCCCTGTTCCTTGATGCACATTGCGGAGCCGCGTGCCCAGATTCAGCTTCTCTTTCCTCCTGGCCAGATCTGTCCTCGGGGCCAGGAGCAGAAGCTGACCACCCAACACCTGGATTGCTTGGAGAAGGGACAGGCCGAGTGGCAAGCCACCTTGTCTTATGCCTCCTGTGCAGCGCCCACTTCGCCAACCAAGTCCCCATCTTCCCCAGGCCGCTTTGGGAATCAGGCTCTGACAAAGGCAGTAAAGGTGCAGGGGGCTTGCCTGGAAGCCTGGCAGCATATTTACAAGATGGCAGTATCCAAAAGGACTGAAGTTCTGCATCTCTATTGGGCCTTGCTACGAAAAAGCCAGGCTTTCAATGCCTACGGCTATAGGTAGGAAGACAGGTGCATTTTGGGAATAGAGCCTTAGGTGCCAAGTTCCTCTTCTGCCCCATGAAAATCATCTCCCACCTCACCTCAGTTAAATGCCCATAGGGTGATACGGTTTGTTTTAAACAAATAAAAATATCATTATCAAAGTGTGAGGATCCCTGCCTGAAACCGCCTGAAAATGCAACATGCGGAGGCTGAAAACCTCTGAAGAGTGGGGGCCGGCAGGTGGTTGGGGCTACAAGATTTTTACCCTCTTTTTTGGGAGGAAAGGGTGAGTCTTATATTCTGAAAAATACAGTATTTCAGAAAGGACCTTCCTTAGGGTAAATAAAAAATAGGAAGCAATACTTTCAAGGGCAAGATTCTATTACTGTAACTATACAATAAAGACAGAGTTAGCATTCATTGTTGTGGCTCTTGATTAGACTATCAAAAAGGGCTGTGACATCCACTTTATGGAACATTCTCCCTTCATCCACCCAGGTAAAGCTGGATTAATCCCTTTTTGGCTTTCCAAAGTTCCTCAAGATCTGAGCATCTCAGAAGACTGCTGAAATATTGAGCTCATTCCATTGTAAGTATTACCTTAATAACCCATATAATCCTCAATATATACTGTATATTTAATTATTTTTGTTAGTTTTATATTTTATAAGGTAAAGCATTTACTAATGATATTATTAATTGTCTTGTGAATATTAATCAAGTTTACCTTTGTTGTATGTTGCCCAGAATCACTTGTTTGTGAAATAGGTATAAATATAAATTTGATGAATAAATAAATAAAATTTGTGTGCCAACACTGAGGCATATTCCATTCAGTTTGGCTTAGATTTGGCTTTGATAGGCAGATGGCCTTGGTCTTTTTGATGAATAATAAGACAACTGAGACCTATTCTTGCTATTGATGACCATATTATTCTGAGGCACTTAGAACTACTTGTTGGAGGCATCATTTTTGCCTGATTTTGCTCCAAGCTCTTCAAGCTTTCTCTGCCATTAGATACCGGTATTAGGAAGAATAGGTTTCTGACTATTTGTCCTTAGTATGCATCTAATACCGTGCTTAACCTTCCTGCAAAATCAAAAATGTACTTCTTGAGAGACTGTGAAGGACTGGACATTAGAGACCAAAGATGAAGCTGAATTTAGACAGGACAGATTTTTTGCTGATGCTGGAGATTATTTTTACTGATAAGGAATAGATTTTATCATGGATGAAGTTTTTTTCCCCCATATAACTATTGATGCCAAAGTATATTAGTAGCCAGGATGGCTTTTAGTCAGGTTCAAGTAACAAAATAAGTTTAGCCACTTTTGAAGAAAAGACATAGCATTAGAAATTCATGAACTATATGCAGTTCATATTATTTATCGCCCTGACAATAAATTGGAAATTGCAGTTAACCCAGGATGTAACTATGAGTGCTAAGTGAAATTTTCAGAAAGTGTCATATCAATCCCATGTTGGTCCCCATAGAAGCTGCGTTTTATTTTCCTTAGGTGCAAATTATGGGCAAACTATCTACTTATGAGGTTTCTGTCTTGTGCTGTTAGACCTTCAGATCAATACAAGTATGAAGGAAAATTTCACCTTTTATTCATTTGACTGAAAAAAAGCAGCCAAAGGTCAAAGACCTTTCTGCCAACATACAATAGTGGATGTCCAACTTTATTTCATCTGTTTAATATTTTATCTTACGTGACTATTTCACTTTCAATAAGAGATATTCTGTTTATAGTTTATAGCTGAAAATTAATGGTAATTAATGTAGCACTGAACAGCTTTTAAAGGTGATATGAAATTAAGAAACAAAAATAATAGATTAGTAGTATACAAATCATATTGTTATTATTGTAATATATTTGGTGTTTGACAATAATGGGCTGAGTGTAAAACATATCTGCCAAAATCACGAGAAGCTAAGAAGTCTATCTGACTCTCAGTTTTAAACTTTTGTAATCAATTAATTATATTTGTTTTAATGGTCAAACTTCCATAAGACAATATTAAAGGAAGGGTAAGATAAATACAAAATATTTTGCTCCAGAATTACTGAACTGTGTTATTTCAGAACAGTAGTAAAATTATTAAAGAATTAGATGGGAATGGAAAGACATTTAAAACCTAGATTAAAAGATAAAATATAGTAATATGTAAACTATCAGTTAAATACATTAGAATCAATTTAAATAATAAAACTAGGAAAAGACATAGAAAAAAAGCAAAGCCTTGACTTTATACCTAATAATTAAAAGAGCAAGAGGATGATGAAACTCAATAAATTCAACTTTCCACAAACTAGAAATGATTCACATCCATGACGATAGCAAACAGATTTTGAAGAGTGGAAGAAGAAAGTAGAAAAGAAATGTTTCCAGCCATTCAACCTAATTGATGGATTTATATAACAGCAGGTATCTTTTGGATTGTTTCATCCAAAGATATTTAAGATTTAAAGGTCATAACTATCCTTTTATACTTTACTGAAATCTAATTGATAGTGTCAGTATATACTATATGGCTGCCATTCAGCAGGTTTATATTTTGCTCTTAGTTTAGCATAATTAATGTATTATTATTATTTTCATTTTAGACTTGACAATGAAGATATTGAATTGGCAGGCAGATACTGCCTTTTAGGATCAACGTAAACCAGCAGTCAAGAAATACACTGCAGGCTAACGCTTGGTAGAGAAGCCACGAAGACCTTGGAAATAATATTCAGATACAGGCCTTCTGGAGTCGCAGCAAAGAAGCAGAGGGGCATTGTGGCAGAGATTGGTAACTAATTATCCCTTGTGATGCCCTTCATAAAAAGAAGAGATCATGAGATTGCTCATTTAGACTTCACACAGTTAGTCCATGAGTAGACTGAGGTTTTAACATTTGGCTCATGAGTTGAGTGGTGAGAGTCGAGGAATTTCAATCAAACTCACAGCTGTAATGCAGCCTATGTGGGCATAAGGTTCACATGAGCCACATTTTCAAATATAATTAATTTATATCTAAAGAGATTTTTCTGTATAGCAAGATAAGAGAATTCTTAACAAGAAGGCACTGCAAATTTTTAAAATGAATAAAGGGAAGAGTTATTTTGAAAGGGAATGTGTGTATAAGTGTATAAGTGTGTGAAAGTACTTTTGAACAAATTGGAGTAAAACTAGACAAATGAACTAGACCTTAGTGTCAATGGTAATAGTGTTTACTATTAAATAGCATATACAATTGATGAACTTTACAAAACAAAAGATAAAGGTCATATAAACCAAACTGTAATTCTGACTGTTACTATGGAATTGTTGATTGTGATACTGATCATAACTATGGTGTGCCACTTGTGATGAAAGTTTTAAGGACACCAAACCCTTCCCCCACACACACAAAAACAGCAGCTTGACTTCTTGACTTGACTTGACCCATACACCCTTATTTGGGAAATTATAGAAATGAAATAAGTAATTAATGAATGAAAATATTTGAACATTCAAGTAATTCCATGATGTTTTTATAACTGTTTCTTTCTAAACTTTGGCAATATACAGTAGTCAGCTTTTTCATAAACCTTTCAGGCGTTTAAGATGTTCATGAATATTTCAATTCATAACTACACTCAGAAAATTCAGAAAGTTTTAAGTTTATTATGTGTTGGCCTGAGGGGAAGAAATTGGACAAGAATATTGGGATGGCCACTCAGATGTAGAAGTTCTAATCCACCATCATGCCCTATTTAATTGTACTAAGGTTTGAATGAAGATATTCCATTTCTCATGTTCTCCTTCAATACAGTTAGAAATGCTGGAGTTGATTTTATTATATTTGTTCTATATATTGGAGTGCAAAACATTTTAAGATACCAAAGAGATAATCGTGATCAATGAGAGGTATAGATGCTTCAATTACAGATGTCAGTTATGTTGCACTGTAAATAGCCAATCAACAGATTACAGTGAATGCCAAATACTGTGATCAGTGGCCAGTTAGTACGAATGAGTTACATATAATGTAGCTTAACCATGTGGAATGTTACATTTTAATTCCAATAATCAATAGGAGAAAAAAATAATGGAATGAATAGCACAAAGGATGACACCTTTTTGCCAGCTTACTTCCATTTGACAGGAGCATTATGATGGCTACCCACTGAAATGTGCCGAGTATAATATCATCCCCCACCCAAAATGAACATGGAACAAAACAACTAGGAAGTTAGAAGTGTCAACGGATACCTCTCAATATCTGTATTCTGATTTTCTCCAGTGTTTGGCAGCTAACCCCTGTGTGCAAGAGGGCAAATAAAGCTACAGAAAGATGCATGGCCTGCATGTTACAAGGGTTATTTGTGGGCCAAAGAAATGTTCATCAAGATTTATGTGCTGCAGGGCACCACTCCAGGAATTTATGGGGAATTGTACATAGCTATTAACAATGCAATAAAAAAGAAAGTAATTATCACTTGCATCATTTACTGCATTTGCTTCAGCTAAAATACGGAATGCTTACATTTTTCAATGACATATATATATATATTCACATTTTTTGTGCTGCTTTCAGCTAAACAGGCACTCGTTCTCCCAATATGCTATCTGCCTAATTTTCTAATACTGAATGACATCATGAGTATTGTGTCACGACATATCAGGGAATTGAATCTATTTTGTAATGGAGGAAGAATTAGAATAACTTTTCCATTCTGCCAGCCGCTATTTATAAAAAATCTATACAAAATGCTTCATAGTTTTCACCACACTATTTTGTCACAAAATAATATAAATCTATTTTAACTTGCTAGAGCCTGGTAGAAGGAGCTGATGGCTGTGAGAGGGGGACCAAGATAGAGTAAAACTGTAATGTAACATAGTAACATAAGTGTTTGTGCGAGTAAGATTATCAACCTTGCTATCAAGCAAAACCAAGAAGTGAATGCCATACCAACTGCACTAATCAAACCAAGTACCAAGTGCACTAATCAAAGGTGGCAAGAAAGTAGAGCCAGTCAGGCATAAAACAGGTTATGTATATAGTAAACACAGGGTCAATCAAAATGGATTCAAATGTCTATACACCAATGCACAGATATGAGGAATAAACAGGGTGAATTAATGTAAAAAATATGTGGAGAAAGAGTGCAGAGAAGAGCAACAAGATGATTAGGGGACTGGAGGTTAAAACATATGAAGAACAGTTGCAGGAACTTGTATGTCTACTTTTAATGAAAAGAAGGACTAGGAGAGACATGATAGCAGTGTTCCAATATCCCAGGGGCTGCCACAAAGAACAGAGAGTCAAACTATTCTCCAAAGCACCTGAGGGTAGGACAAGAAAAAATGGGTGGAAACTAATCAAGGAGAAAAGCAACTTAGAACTAAGGAGAAATTTCCTGAC
>JANHFT010008700.1:140680-163768 GCA_032467955.1 Pseudoxenodon macrops
GCCTCCAGAAGTTGTGAATGCTCCAACACTGGAAGTTTTTAAGAAGATGTTAGATAACCATTTATCTGAAGTGGTATAGGGTTTCCTGCCTAGGCAGGGAGTTGGACTAGAAGACCTCCAAGGTCCCTTCAAACTCTGTTATTCTATTCTATTCTTAACTTTAAAAAAAGAAGAAAAGATTTTTACTTCTTGATTTCTCAAATCTGATCTTCCACATGTTAGGATTTATCATTCCAGAATGCCTAGGTAGCACAATACATAAAAATCTTCTTAGAAATTAGGTTTGTATTAAAATATCAGTTAAAATGTAATGAGAGAAATATGGTTTCTATGGAATTTATTTATTAGAATTATATCCTGATTTTCATTCATCCTCCTATTTTCCTCCCACAGCAAAAACTTTAGGAGTAAATTCAGAATCATAGCTTCTATGGAGTTTACTTATTATATTTATATCCTGATTTTCATTCATCCTCCTATTTTTTCCACCACAACAAAAACTTTAGGACTAAATTCAGAATAATTCAGTGAGCTTCTGTAATTGAAGGTGTAAGATAGTTTACTGTTCTTTAATATACACATGTATATTAAGGTTAGAAGTTGAAAGACAAAGATTATGTATATTTAATTGTATTATTAATGTTAGCATTGTATAAAAAGTATCTTGACCCAGTCAATACACTTCCCACAAACTATGTATGGTTGTTAAAGGAAAATTACAAATAAAACATATATATGACTAACATCATCAGGACAGAGGAGTCATTCAACAGGGAACTTAAAAAACCTTTTTCAATGAGATATTGTTAATATTAATCAGGTGCTGAGAGACTTCTATTTTTTATGTTATGTTATCAAGATGAACATTTTGATGACAGTACTGCAGTGGGATATTCATTAGGATTCCGTTCAAAAAGTCAATCTCTAATATTTTGTCTATCAAGAGTTAAATTCTCCCAAAGGTCATTCAAGTCCTAATAATCTCATGGTGTAATTATTGCAACCTGCTCTACATGGGGCTACCCTTGAAGACCATTCAGAAGCTACAGCTGGTACAGAATGCAGTGGTGCGGCAGTTTTGGGGAAGCCAAGAATGGTCCAATACTTTTCCATGAAGTTTAATTTAGAGCAGCCTGCAAGTTTTATTTTTCACTATGAATGTTCCATCATCACATGGCTTTTTAGATTTTCCTCTATGCCCATTTCCTCAATAGCCCTAGTTTCCTGTCTTTTTATTAACTGGTCCTTTATAGCTGGCTATTCTACACCTGGCCTTTGTCACTTCCTTCATCCTAAGGATTCACAAATGTAATCAGTCTCTTCTATTCCAATTGAAAATTATTCATAGAACCACATTATCCCATATAATGTTCAAGAGGGAATAAGATTATCCTTAATTTCTTCTCCTCTTGCCATCTGTGTAGAACCTTATAACCATAGATGCAGCTAGTACAAACATAACCTTAGTCAGCCTGTTTGCCCGAAATGATTACCAAACATCAAAAGCTAACATCTAATAATCAGAAAAGGTACTTTTTACTTCCAGTGGGATAATTTAAAACACAACTTTTTCACCCTCATTCATCTGATTTATAACTTTACCCCCTTTTCTGGATCAAGCAACTAAGAGCAAGATATGTTGTCTCAAGCTGCTGCTGCTTGACAACTTATAATAATGATCCTAGCTTTCCTAAGGCAATTCAGTTGCTTAAATCATTGTTTCTGTTACAACATGTCCATCACAAACTGGCATTCCAACAACTGTGTCAACATGCCTTGGCAGTGGGCTGCATAAGAAAAGAAAGGGAAAAGACAGCGAACAGAAAAGTTATTATTTTTTTTACAAGGAAAGGGGCAAGAAAAGGATCGAAAAAGGATATTCCACTGGGGAACAAGCTAACATGAACTGCCAGATTTATGAGGGAAATTGCTTTCTTGGCTATGAAGAAAATAATGGAGAAATGTTCATTATTGCCACAGGTAAACTGGAAAAAGATACAATTTTATATTATGACACTAATTTACATTGCAGTATAACAAATCTTTTGAAGGCTAAGATTTCCTACTAGCTACAGTAGCAAAATATTTTGCAAAGATGTTTTAGTTTGACCGTTAAGCGCATTATATAACCATATATCAGAAGACAAACATATTCAGAATATGAATTACAAATAGTATATGAAAAAAATAAATAGAAAATACTATATTATCTACATAATATGCCTTTTTCAGAAAATGTATCCAGTACAACATATATTGCTATCTGGCCAATTTACCTGATCAAATTTCCCCACTCTGCCATTAAATTAAGAACTGCTTTAGTGGCCCTGCTGTACAATTCACCTAACCTTAACTGTCAATAAAATAAAATAAAATTCACCCAACCTTAACTGTCAATAAAATAAAATAAAAAATGATGCAAGTATAGAATAGATTTTTCTCTAGCACCATAGCAGCATTGAACCATCCATAATAGTCTTTTTTTTTCACATGGGCTTTTCTAGACAGGAAGCAGCAGGTGAAGCTAAGCAGAATCACATCAGATACCTGTACAATTATCACAGGGCCCCCCAAGGATGTATGCAACTTCACTTCTCTCTATATACTAATTATTGCATGTCAAACAATCTATCTGTTAAACTACTGAAGTTTGCAGATGATACAACAGTGATTGGTCTCATTCAAGACAACAATGAATCCGCATACAGATGGGAGATTGAACAACTAGCCTCATCGTGCAACCGGCACAATCTGGAACTGAAAACACTCAAAACCATAGAAATGGTGGTAGACTTTAGGAAAAACCCTTCCATACTACCCCCTGGTACAATACTAGACAACACAGAATCAACAGTAGAGACCTTCAAATTTTTCGGTTCTATCATATCTCAAGACCTAAAATGGACACCTAACATCTAAAATGTCATCACAAAAGCACAACAAAGAATGTTATTTCTGCGCCAACTCAGGAAGCTCAAACTGGCAAAGGAACTGCTGATACAGTTCTACAGAGGAATTATTGAGTCTGTCATCTGGATCTCTGTAACTGTCTCCAATTATTTTATTCCAATAAATATTAATAACTAATAAAGAATTAAATATTTTACTTTTATCTTAGTAGCATCTATTTCGGTATTTCTTTATTTTCTCTGATCTATTGTTCTGATTTTCTGAGACAAGCACATTTATATGGGCTATCTAAAGCTGTAGGTCTATATTTCATAGAGAACATATGCCTAAATCTACCAGATGAGAAATTTTGACCAGAATAAATGATATCAATTATTCTTTCCATTTAGAAACCACAAGCCAATGTTGTGTCACTAAGTAGTCACTGAAACATATTAGCTTAAATTATATTTATTTTCCTGCATTAGCAAAAGTATAGCCAGCCAACTTTGCGTTTCTTGTCTGAGACTGTAAGTTGGTTAAAACATAGATAGAATTACCATAAAATCTCAGCAGCAATTCCTCTCTAATCTCCTCTTTGCTATTAGTTAAAGAAGCTATTTACAAAATATGCATCTTCATTTCCAAATATCATTTTACTTTCAGAAATTGTCCAATTCAAAGAAGTATTTTAAATGTCTAAAATCAGTGTCCTAAATCAGACAACAAAGATTTTTTAAGCCTCAGAGTATAAAAAGAATATATCTTATGACACATGATGCCAACAGAGCATGGGGTTAAAATGACCTTTTAGAAATTGTGGAGCTGTGGGAGAATTTAAACCTTAACATTACCTTAGCAGGTATATATTAAACTTTAGAGGATAAAAGGCTAAATCCCAGGAAGGTGCCCTGAGAGGAAGGGGGGTCAAAGGTTATCTACAAATTCCCTCAACCTGGCTTTAGCATTCTTTCAGGTTCCTTTCACTTTGCTCAATTTTAGAGTTACCAGGCAGTTGAAACAAGGAGGACGTGCAAGGAAAATGAGGACAATTAACTCTTTAACTTTCTTGGAATCTGCAAAAAAAAATGGCAGTTAAAAACTTAAAAAATAATGTACCTTTACTGTATATGAAATTACCTTTCCAACATTCAAAAGACAGTTTTTTCAGTGTGTAACTGATTAAGGTCTTGTCAATTTCAGGCAGCAGCAGCAGCAGCTGGTGGGAGGATACTAAGGAAGTAATTAAGGTCACGGAGCCTGCCAGCCCTTATTAAGGAAGCACTGCACTGGACAGAACAGTTGCTCAGGTAACTTGTTAGATGGTCAAAAACCCAGATGATATTTGATTTTAAGACTATGTCTGCAAAGACATGAGGACAAAAAGGAGAGCATGCCATCCTGTTGCTGATGCCCAGTTAACTTTAGCTGATATATTTCTGCTTTGTGTGTATATCTTCAACAGAAAGCCTTCTATTGGGATCTTCCCATCTCAGATAACAAAAGATTAAGAATAACAAAGAATGAACCTTCTGAAAGGTGTGTCTCAGGGCCATAATGCCACCACTTACAAGCTTGCCTGGCAGTTATTTATTCGTTTGAGGGCACTAAAAGGGCTTTCTTCTTTTCCAAGTATTATAGATTCCATTTCAGTTCTGCTGATTTGCAGTTTCTATATTATTTTTGCTGTTGCATTTATGCTTAGAGATGTAACTGGATGGATCAGGCAAGTTATCTTCAATGAAAGATGCTCTATCTATGTGTGCCTTGCACTGCAAATATGAACAGCCAGAGTCTCTGTGATGAAGATTTTCTATTATCTATAGTATCAAAGTACAGTAAACCCTGATTAACAGGCTTCATTAATATATTTAATATAATTAATATATTTCAGAATGTGTTTCCTCTTTTGATGATGTATGCTTCTATGCATGTACAAAATCATGTTCATAATTTTATGCATTGATAAAATATGTAATGCATAAAATCATATTCAAATTTAACAGACATTCTAATTTAACAGTCACCTTCTCCTCCTCCCCTATGCCATTAGTCCATTAAATTGCAAAAGTTACTGTAATATTGTGGTTAGTGTTGCCAACCTCTGAATTTTGAGTGGCAAACTGTGCTTTCTTGCTTTCACTTCAGGCAGCAAAATCACTTGTTTTTAGCCTGTTTATGCTACAATTGTTTTATTATTATTTTATAAACTGTCCTGGGAATATGATTAAAAGCATAAAAGTGCTTATTCTGACTAAATAAATCATAGATAACTATGAAGAAACACATTTCATGCTGTCTACCAGCTGGCATGACTTCTCTCTCCTTCACAATCTAGCCTTTTTCTAATTAAGTTTATCAAAGTGTGCTACTAAAACCTTTTCATAGAGAGCAAATTGTTTCTTCTATTCATTTTTCCAAAAAATAAAAAAGAAGTTAAAAATAATTTTCCATTCACACAAAGACATATATTTGTGTGATTTCTTCAGAACCGAGCCACAGTGCCAGCTCATTAAAAAGGGCTATGTAGAAATAGTGGACTATTTTATTGATTGTTTGATTTGATTTGATTTATTATAGTCACTCCACCTACCCCCCCAAAGACTATTCTAGGAAAATCTGCAATTTATTAATTTCAGAACTTGCTGCCGATGGTACATTATACAACAAAAGTATGTTTTAAAAAATATAAAGGAAGCATCAGAATGAACATTATCAGTTTGGAAATAAAAAGCCAATTTAATTACTGTTTTTTATAACGTTATGTATAAATCTCCTTTTACTTTTGAAAATCCAAGATAAAATTCCACTAAAGCAAACGCTGGAGGTCAAACTCTTTGCAACAATAGCACGACTTTCACAGTAAGTTATTATTTTCACACAAATGATTTCCCTGCTATTTATAATATATATTATATATATATCACTTGTGTGAAAATAATAACTTACTCAGGAAATATGTTTCAGAATTGAAATTCAGGAACTATTATTATAATTCAAAAACACTGTCATAATGAGTCTATAATATTCTACAGCATCTCCCCCATACATTGGATCCCTTAATGGAGGTGAATGTCTCTAACCCATTTTTTTGTGTGGCACCAAGATAATCATGATTCACTATAATATTCCACATTTTACCGTTGTCCACAGTCTTCTCTATTACATACTTTACTGACAATTTACAGGTTTTCCTGAATTATGTGTAGCAATATCCAATCACTCATTTATTTTGATAATTGATGGGATGTGTTGAGAGAATATGATGAAAATGATTATGAGAGAGAGAGAAAGGGAGGGAGGGATGAGAGAGAGAGAATCAGTTTTTCAGCCCAGTTTCCAACAGTAAAGCTATTCTAGCCAATTCATTAATTTACTTTTCAATTCTCTATAACATGATTAATTAAAACTCAAGCAAATCAAGCCCACTGATAAAACTAATAAAAAGCTTATTAGCACTCATGCATTCATTTTGATTTAAGTGTTTCTATTAAATATTAGTTTATTGCTAACTATATGCTGAGACAGAAAATAAAATCCAATTTCTCCTGCTGCCACAACAGAAGCAAAATACAGAGACTGAAAGACCCCTTTCATCCCATCAATTCAAGTGCCAACATACAATAAGAACTGGAGTCTGCATTCATTCATTTTGGTGAACTCAAGAACATGTTTAATAATTAAACGTTGGCGATGCATTTCAGTCTACAACAAGTTCAAATATTCTTACACCAATCTGATACAGGCTTTTTATGCCTGCAAATACTGGGTTTCACTAAGAAGAAGGAAATAGAAGGAGGAAGGTATGTTGAATATGTTCAGCAGCTTAAGTTATTTAGAAAAATAATAAAGGCAGGAAATAAATAAATAAATAAATTCATCCATTCAAAATGCATTCATGTTACATTAAGCAAATGAAAATTGAAATAAATTCCAGTTAACACTGGAGCTGACAGGGCAACGCCTTGCGTGCCCTTAGAAATGGATTCGCATGTCACCTGTGGCACGCTTGCCATAGGTTCTCCATCACTGCCATAGGTCTATACTATTGGTCACACAACCAAACAGAGGGAATAGATGAACTTTTTGCTAGTCAACTAACTAAAATATGTAGGAAGCACATCATGTCACTGCTCACTATTATGCTTTTATTACACAATAAATTAAAATTAAAATTTTACTTAATTTTGGACCTGAATGCAAATACATTTCCTGCAAAAGTTACATCTGACTTAAAGGGTAAAGATGAACTAAAGGATTTAAAGACTTCTTAATGCCAAAGGACCAAGATCCATTTAGTTTCACAAATCTGTAGTATTACTCCCAAATATCAATGTAAGCTGACACATAAGATATGACATTTAACAGCTTTTTCTTTTATTTGTTCTCAGGATCTGATATTCAGAAGCCTCATGCCTCTGAGCACTAAACATATTTTAATCAGTTATTACCTACCTTTCCCAGTTAAAGTTGTAACACATTTTTGAGGATGCAAAATTCACAAGCCTGATCCAAGTTCTTGTTTTACAAGCAATCAATAAACACAAAGTTCAACCCCTTTAAAATCTATCTATGTCACAAATTTCAAATGGAGAGATTACATACTTATTTCCATGCAATCTCAGCATATTCATCTGCCCAGCTGAATGAGGTTTAACTTGTTCTGGATGAATATCTCTTAAAGTATCAGGTTTGTAATCTGAACATGCTCCCAAGCAAGGCATTGTCATTAGAGGCAGAAAGCAATAACCTGATAAGTTACATGGTAACAATTGTCTGCAGTCTGAAAACTCCTTTGAAGTTTACTGCAATAAATGTTGTTTTGGGATACCTTTAAAAATTATCCATAATTACTCTTGACCTACTACAGAATGTCAGGGATGTTAGCTGGTTTATATGAGTATGATAAATTAATCATGGTTAATATGGTTAATACAATGTATATATATATAATATAATTTTATATTTAGTATCATATCAATGATGATGAGTTCTCACATAAATCCTCTTGGTAAATAGTCCCTGACTATAGAACGACTCATGTATTCAGTTTAATCATCTGATATCACATCAAGCCAATTCTCTCAAAGTGTATCAATCAACTTTCCTTAATTCCTTTTCATCACCACAAAGTTATTCTGTATGGATAGAGGATATATTCGCAAGGCACCTTAGTGAAGGAAATTACATATTTAGTAGTTGGACATTATAAAAGAGATAAATCTGGAGATGGATTATCAGAAAGACAAAAGAATTATAGCTGCCATTTGATTTAGTTCTGACGCATGAAAAGCTTCTCTGTCAGAAAAACAATTTTCTATTTCAAGGGCTAGTTGCAATTTGTGCTGGTTTATCTCTATTGAAAGTTTTCTGACTCTCCTTCCTATCAGCCAAATATATGGCAGATTTGTAGAGCAAATGGAACAAAAGACAATGATGCTTCAAATCTAAAAAAGGGGGCAAGTAAGATTATCTTGGGCCTAATGATGTTTTTTGTACTTTATATGTTTATCATGTATTTTTAACCATCTGTATTTTAAAATATGAGTATACATAGAGACACACATTAATCTGATTTTTTTCCCCATCTCAAATGCAAGATTATTTAAAAATAGTCAGTTTGGTGTTGTTTGGATTCTGCTATCACTGTTTATCCAGTGTAAAGAAGAATTACTCCAAACTAAAATTGCCTGTCATGTTTATCAGAAGTTAATACAACAAACACTAAAAAAATTCAACAATATGTTTAAATAAAAATGTTGCATTATTCCTATACGGGTTTAGCAATCACTTTGTCTTTTCAACAACAAAAGCATAGAATATTATCACAATTATTTCTCTAACAAATCAACTTACAATCAAAATATTTTCTCCCCAATCTGATTTCTCTACATGGTTAGCCAGAGATTTAACTATAGGTTTTTCTAAAGGTGTAACTTTTTTTTTCTGGAGAGTATCTTAATTTATGTTACAGAGACATATTGGCCATTGTGTATGAATATATCTACAATATGTACATGGGATTGTATTTGGCTTTTACATATGATCAATCTTCTTGGAGGGAAGAAACACATATGTTTTTACTAATTCATTTTCAATAAGCTGATTCATGTTAGAAAGTTGCATAGGCTCTAAGCAGGGAATGATATGTGAAACTGTTTGTCAAGAGATGCCTATGGCTGGAGTTGTCCAATTCTGTGGTTGCTATGGTTCCATCCTTTGTTACTGACTTTTTCTATTGCTATGTATGAAGACTTGCCTTTTTCTTTACCACCTCAGTTTTCAGTAACTATTTTGAGAGGATATTTATTTAGCTGAGTAGCTGAGTAATTTGTTCCTACAGCCTTAAAGCTTAATTTTAATAATAATAGTTTATTTCAAGCATGTAATATAATATTTCATTCATTTTCATATAATTCTATTAGTCTTCGTATGAAGAGGAAAATTATGGGTTTTTAAAAAAAAATTAAGCCTGAGAAGTATATAATCAAATTTATACTGTTCTATAAACAATGATAATTGCACAACATGTGAGTTCTGGAACATGATTATAGCTTCTCACTTTAAAAAAAAAAAGGAACACACTCTCAAACACACTGCATCAATCAATGTAAATTTAATTACAAAATAATAAAGTTTAATTATGGGATTAGATTTGAAATTCATTATGATAGGATAGAGCAATGCTCCAGCTTCCCCTTTCTTTGAAATTTCAGTTTCTCTTGGTGAATTGCAGTAATAAACCCAATACAAATGAAGTATATAAAAAAGACCCCAGTGATATGGAAATAAACAATTAGCATTTTTCATCCTTAATATTGCCAAATCATGCTCCACACAATGTCTTAAAAAGAGAGATTTACAATTTACATCACAAAAAGAAAGGAGCTTGAATATTCCTAGGCCCTGAAATTCAGGCCCAGAAAAAGTTGTCACTTTTATCTAGAGGGTAGTGAACCAAAATTTGGAGGTTTCCCATAAAATCTTGTCAATTACAACTTTCTGCCACTCTGCACTGACCTATGTGAAAGAACAGCAGAACACTTACTATCAAATAACATAATGTTCCATACTTTATCTGTATTTTACCACAGGCTAAGGGCAAGCCATATGGCTAGTCTTAGAGCTGGCCAAAAAGTAAACTACAATAAAACTACAACCATGATTGCTCACTAACGAGACTGGTGATTAATGCAACTATTTTAAGGTGGAACAATTTAAGGAAAGTGATTGGTGGCTTTCCCTCGCTTTATTTCTTCCCACAAAGAATTATCTATCAGCAGAGGACTACCATCAATCATTCTCAAATATGGGTAGGATGAGGTTAGATAGTGTAGATGAGTGTAGGCAGGTGACTGAAACATTAGATTTAGTCATGTATCAAATTACCTGAGTAATAAGTTACAGACATGGAGGAGTTTAATGCCTGTGATGTGTCAGTCTAGTTATCTTCAGAAAGAGTGGTTGCAGGCACAAAGGAAAGTCGTATAGGAAAATGACAGAGAATGATTGGTAGCAGGTCTGTTCCATCTTCAACTAATGCTGCAAGATAATGACATTGCTAGCAGGGAGTCCTGTTCTATCCCTATGACTGGCAGGACCTGAAAGTAGCCTATGGGCAGTCATGAAGTTGTAGAAAAACAGGCAAAAGTGTGCCATCACTTCTCACCAGAATAATAAATCAATAAAATTATTGTCATATGAAGTCCTATCTTGGAGGACTGAAAATCTGTAGCATATCTGAGAACCAGCCTCACACAGACGGCAGAATATAGCCCTGTTTATAAGTCCACATAGAATCTGGCATGTGCTTCAGAAAGTATCAGGCATTGTCTGGACAGATGCCTCTATATAAACAAAGTGTCCAGTCTCTCTTGAAGCCCAAGCTAAATTGAAGGACAAGTCCCATGGAATAAAAGGAATTCATAGTAATATCCATCCCTGACTGTGTCAGCAACCACATTGCTCTGTCATTGATTGAGCATGAATCCACCACAAAAATTGTGTCACTGAAAGATAGAAAACAGATTTTTAAAACTGGAACTACGAAAAGCAACTATGAGAAGGTTGAAATGAAAGTAACATCATGACAGCATGTCACACAAATGATTAGTGGGACATGTTCATGCAACAATGAGGGGAATCGGAGAGTGTGTCCCATGTTTCAAGCTACCTCCCATCATTTTCTCTTCATCAGACTTGTGCAAATTCTTCAGCGAGATGTTTTGCTAGCGATTTTTTTTTAGTCCATCTGGGTGACTCCTCAAAGCACCAGAGTAATTGCTCACAAACCTATTGCACCTGCTTCAAAGTTTTCAAAAGGTTATCTGGTCATGACAGACTTTCTCATGGAATTATTTGCACAGTCCATATAGTCACCAGGAGTCAATCTCAAATGAAAAAATATTTAGCATTGCTGTTCTTATCAGCCATTGCAGAAGAGAAGTACAGTGCTAAAATTTCATTATCCAGCGTCCAAATGTTCTTTTGCAAAACAGGCTTTGGTTTTAATTGCTTATTCTCAGGGTACTTTAGAATATTTTTAGAATTTCCTTTGGCTGGCATTTTGAGTTCACATTATTACTGAAAGGTAGAGAGGGTTGTTGATGTTAACACATCTCTCCATCATTCTGCAGCTTTCCTGCTTGCCCAGGCTTCCTAAACTGAAAAGACCTCCAAGTAGGCAGTCTATCATGACATCTCCTCTTGGGATTTAATTGAAGACTGCATAACTGCTGTAAAGATTACTGCAAAATAAAAAAAGCATTTACTCAAACCTTTTGACCACTCTGCAACTAAAGTAAATGCCAGGAGCCAGGAAAATTTCACACATTTGTGAAATGTTGGGGCAACAAAAGCACTTTAGTTCCTAACCTGGTCTAAGTCAAAAGGCTGACATCAGTTTGAAAGCCTTTGTTGCTAGACACCACAGGACAGAGGATTTCCCTTGAAACAACATGGCTGTCAAGAACATGGACAACAGAAATGAAGAAGTGACAAAAGAGGCAATAAATGTACTGGCTGTGTTCTTCTAAGGAGAACATAGGGGAATCTGTGCAGGGGTATAATAATACATTGATAGTTTTGGGAATATATTGTTTGGGACTTGTCATGAATACAAATGTGTCTCATTCTACTTTTGTTTGTTAATCAAAGTGATTTGGACAACTTAAATATAATGTAATGTAAATATACATGTAAAATTCCAAACAAGCCTGAAAGCCATGCTTGAATCTGAAAAGTGTACAGAAACAATTTCTAAAGTTAAGCTCTTCTGCTGATGAAAAATATTAAACAATAGTTACTACTTTGTAATGTTCTGTTGGATGTCAACATTTAATTGCAAAGGAATATCCAACAGAAAAGCAAATTCAATCACAATACTCATATCCTTCTTTGTAACTTTCAATAATTACTACCATCTTTTCTGACAGTTCTGAGTCTTTAATGGCTACATGGCAGCTGAAAATTGAAGATCTAGTCTTACATATCTTTTATTTCTATTCTGAACTATTATACATCAGTAAAAAGCTCAGCTCCTTGTTTTAAATCTTAGACCTGTTCCAATATAGCTTTATTACACCTGTGGCTCAGGGGTGGGTTCTAACTTACCTCACCGCTTCTTTGCTTCCTCCAGCACCTTGTGGGCATGCTGCATGGGCGCGCACGTGCCCAGTACAAAAGAAATTCCAAAAAAAGGCCGAAAGCAAGATGGCAACACATGTGCAGTGCCGGAAACTCAGCTTCTGTGCATGCGCAGAAGAAAAAAATGGGAAAAAATCAAAAAATATTTTTTCCCAAAAAAAATCCAAAAAAAAGATGGCAGTGTCTACGGACAAGAACTGGTTCCGTGACATCACCAGCAGCTTACTACCTACTCTATAGAACCGATGCGAACCAGTAGGAACCCACCTCTGTTGTGACTTCACTTTTCTTCCAAGGATTTCATACACATACTTTCCTCCATGTGAGCTTGGCTAGTTTGAGTGATGTGATATTTTCAAAGTTTCATAACTGAAATGGGCCTTAACACTAGTTTACCACACTAAGAACTTATGTACCGGAGACAAATTCCTTGTGCGTCCATTCACACTTGGCCAATAAAGAATTCTATTCTATTCTAAATATAAGTTTCTCCAAAAGCAGACTTTCTGGAGACAGTGACAATAGCTAGTGCTTTTAATATTTACCATTTATGCAACATTCTTCAGAATTGCCAAAAAAGACATTATCACACAAGCTTTTAAAATCCTTCCTAAACATACTCATACACACATTCATGAATCTGCCTAATATCACTACAAAAAAATTACACCAACTTTGCAAGTTACACTTGGATTCTTAAACACTTTCATTACTCTGGTTCCTTTTGGTCAGTCAAATATTTATTTTAAACCTTAGAGTCAGTTCTACTACTTGTCAAGCAATAAATCGAAATGCTTGTTTCTCTATCAAGGACAAATTTCCAAAACTAACTAGCTGGGAGTCTCATTCTTTCATTAAAATGTCTCCTCTTTAATCCAATGTGTCGTATAGACAGCTATGGTTAATCAGTGATAATAAAAATGCATTAAAGTTCACCATTAGCCTCTCAATATAATGATGTCCATATAACTAAATATCTTAGAAAAAAATATGATGGATAAGACAATCACAACAACAACTAGTTATGACAGCTATATATGATGTCTTGTAATTGAAGAACTATTCTTCTGAATATCAATTGCTGAGAAACATAAGTGGAGTAGTGCTACTGTATTCAGGTCTTACTTGTTGATTTCTCATAGGTGCTGGTTGGCTATTATGAGAATCTAATACTGGGCAAGATAAAAATTTAATCTAATCCACCCTAGTTTTTCATATGGATCATGTACAAATCACATACCAAAACAAATCCTGGTTTTAATATAAAATATCTTCCAGATGCACTTTGTTCAGTGCACCAAAGGTATCTTAAAATGTCTGGATAATGAGAATGGCAATTCCATTTTATTTGCGTTTAAAAAAGGATAAATGTTGAAGTAAGTAATGGATGGACAACTAGTATATGGGATTTGAATGTGGACTGACCTGGTAAGATATAAAGAAAATGCAGATGTTAAGAAATTATTCCAGACTGCATCACTGCTGGTGTCACTATGACGTCTGCTACTTGACAAACCAAGCATGTAATTTATGGTTGTAGACACAAAACAACTGCTCAACAATTGATGCAAAACTCAGCTTTAGTTTTGTTGCATAAATTAAACCTTTTACATTGTCCCGATTGCCTAGATTAAAATAGCCAAGAATGAATTTTATTTTAAAATCTTAACATGAGAAACTGTAGACAACATGTCACTTTCACTTTAGAAACAAGATCATTTAAGATTGTAGTAGATATTACAAAAGGCTTTTCTTCAGCAAAACAGAATGACTCAGCACTGTTTTCATTTTATTCACTGAGAAACCATTTAAGGAATGGCTGAAGTTCTCCATTGTCCATTATTCACACAATGCACTGTGCTGAATATGTAGTGAACAAATACATACACTAGAAAAGTAAAGATTGATATCTTCTATGTAGAAATACCTCCAAACACTTCATGCATTAAAGGACACAGCCAAATTAATTGAAGAACTTCCCTACTCCCTGAGGAAATGAGCAATGAAGAGAAATAAGAAATTTGGAAAATTATAAACCTAATAATCAGAATTATAGCTTGTTTTAATGTAAATTGCATACATAATCTGCTATTCTTCAAGAATTTATTCTACTTTTAAGTTGCAAGATATGAATACATTTAAGTAATGACAACTTGTTCTATCATCTTTAGAACTCTGCAGTTCAAGGTGGATTGATTTTAATGGATTTGTATCAGACATTTGATACCCAAAATGAGTAAAAAGGGGAAAGGTCCTATAAACCTACAAGCGAAGCAGGATTTTTGCTTGTATGGTTTGATTAAAAAGTTTTTGAATAGCTTATGAGATTACAGTTTAGTCAATGAAGTCTAACTCTTCTAAAAGTGCTGATGACACCCATGTGAATACTAAATTGTCACAGTAAAATTAATATTTTGTACTATAATTTTCATACAAAAAGAGCTTTATAATGGTCAGGCAGCTAACTTCTTCATTTTTACAATAAGCAAACTGACACTATAAATAAATACAAAGAAGCAAAAAAGATTTATATCCCTGAATAAGAATCAACTTTTATCTCATTTTTTTTTGTTTGGTGTTTTTTCTATTTCTTTGTCTCCCTTTAATTTCTCCCAGAAGGCTAACTCTGATGCAATTATATGGAGAGTTCCAGCCTGCATTATCCTAGTGCTTCCTAAAAAGTTCATCCAAAAAACCCAAGATTCTATCTGCAAAACACTGATGTTATACAAGTAGTTAAACTATTCATTTGGGTTGATCTTCATTACAGCAGCACAGGACACTTAGAAAGCTAGAATTACTTTTTGAAAAGACATAAGGTAAGAGTTAGATTACCAGACATACAGAACAGAAAAAACATCTCAATTGAACTATAAGGATAAACCCAAGAACAACAGGTGATTTTCCACCCAAATGCATAGAGACAGCTAAAGGCGGATACTGAGCCTTGACCCCGAAACCTATGTTCTTTTAAGGAATTTGAGGGAATGGGAAAGGAATCAAGGGCAGCCTAAAGGAGATTATAACAGTAGGTAAGTCTCTGATCACCACTGACCCTTAATGATCTTTTATTGTAGGTGACATCATCCCTTAAATAAAACCTAGGAAAAATAATGAACTGGTGACAGTACACCAATTAGAAACACTTTCTGATCTAGTGTCCCAGCACCAGGAACACAATTGTGTACATTTTATATCCTGAAGTTTGAAAGTGTAAAAAGGAAAAGAAAAGATTGGCTTTTTCATGGATGAAAATAACAGGAATGGATAGAAAGAATTTAAGAGTAGATAGCAATCAGTGCACACTACTCGACTGATAGAGAGCTTTAACTCCTAACAGGATGCTTTACTATATCTCCATTGCTTAGCCTTAAATTTTTAATCTTCACATTTTGTCCTTTGTGTGATGACAAGAAAATATATCCGGACTGAAATGTGTAATGTTTTTTTTTAACTTTTGCTTTGCTTATTCCACACTAAATCTCACTTTTATCCCAATAATCTCAGAAAGCCTTAGCCTAGCCAAATATTTTCTTTTACATTTGTATTTCTTGGTCAATGCAATCCAAGGGACTACCAAGCAGAGCCAGTAAACTTTCTGCTTGGAAAAAGAAGCCCTTAGAAACCACATTGGATACAACAAACATAAGATTGTAAAAAAAAAAACTGGGGGGGGGGAGAAAACTCCTCCAGAAGGAGCCAATGCTACTGCTGTTATGATCAATTGCTGTTGCATTCATCATCACCATCACCATCATCATCTCCAACACAGAGGAAAGGGAAAGTGGGTTACATCTTGCTGGAAAGCAAACAGCAGGGAAGGATTTAATGCTTGCTGGGAGAGCGCCATCTCCCTGCCCTGTGCACTGTGGTCTGTTGCTTAATTGTTATGGTTACTCACACTGCTGTTGTGGCCCGACCAGTGCACCATGGCTTGGTTATGCGCCGAATCTCCAGTCAGAGCAAAGGTCGTGCTTGTCAATTTGAGTTCTTCCTGTCGGAAGCGCGTGGCTTTTGCCAGCAGCTGCTCCGGCGCTGCCCGCGCCCTGCTCTCCAGCGGCGCGTCTCTTTCAGCCGGAGCTCCTCGGGGTTTCCGACTCGACCGCCTCCTCCGATCGTTCCGGTTATTTTTTCTCCGCCGGCTCAGGAGAGGCGATCCGGACCTCCGCCCGGCCTCCGAACTGACCCCACGACGCCCTCCGCTCCCCGCTGGAAACAGAGCGGGAGCCGAGGCTAACTTTTTGCGGGTGGGCCTGTCAAGATCCGGAGGAGATAGCCCGGGTCGGATCGGGGGAAATTCTGGGAGCTCGCCGGTCACTTTGCTCGGTCCCATCCAACCCTTTGATCCCATCCCGACACGTTTCTCCCCGGCAGAAGCAGCCCGGATCGGACTGTCGGCACCCGCCGCTTCTTGCCTGCGATCCTCGGGCTTCTCACCTCTTTTATCCACAGGTATCTCTCCGGCCTCACCGCCTCCTCGTGCCGTCCTCAAGTTCATTAATAATCCCCGGGCTGGTGGCTGCGGCTGTAGCTGCACTTGCCAGCGGCACGATTGGCAAGTGATGTCTGCTCCGATAAAGCCCAAAGTAAGGATCAGAAGAAGCCAGGTCCGAGCGGCGAGCAAAGCGAAATGCCACCCTGGGTACCAGCTAGTAACTTTTCCCATTTCCCAGCAAGCGGTTGGGGAAATCAAAACAAAAAAAGCAACGCTGATTTGAGGAAAAAGGGGGAAACGGACAAGACACAGAGCGCAAATCGAAAGGGGGGGGACGGGACGCCGCAGATGTTTTAATTGTTTTGAAGTATTATTTTTTTATAATAAAAGATGCCAATAACTCCACAGAAGTTTCCGACTCTGTCGTATTTGAAGCTGATAGAAAAAGGAAAAGCGGTGCTCTTTCTTTCTTTCTTTCTTTCTTTTTCTTTTTTTCTTTCTTTCTTTCTCTTTCTTTTTTCTCCTTCGGATTCCCGCCCCCCCACCAAAAGACTGGCGTTGCTGATCGGGCTTTTGATGGAAGGGAAAGCCACAACCACGGGGGGGGGAGGAGGAGCTGAATTAAAGAGAACGAGCAAAGGAGAGGGCGCGCCTCCCGCCAACGCACCCTGGCTAGTGAAGGCTGGCGCTTGCTTGGGTAGCAGTGGCAAAATCGCCTATCCGCTTGCTCCCCCCGCCTTCTTTCCCGGCGCTCTCTCGCCAATCGCTACGACTCCCTGGGATTTTCTCGCCGGCATAGTTAGGACGCGACGTCCCCCATTCACTTTTCCTGAGTACTAGAAGTACTGAGGAACGCGGGGAATGAAATTAAAGTGCTTGATAACTCAGATGTACTTCGCCATCTTTCTCAATTATATTTCCATTTAGTGGAGGTCACTGAAAATTTGGAAAAGCAAGCAAGCAAGCAACCTGTCTGTTTGCCTGCCGTCTCTTCATTCTCGCTCTCTCTCTCTCTGTCGCGTGTGTGTGTGTGTGTGTGTGTGTACCTCGCTCTCCCGCTTTTAAAAACTAAGCAGGCTATAGCTGAAATGTATAAAGATCAATTTTCGTTTCCCCTTCGTCTGCTTTTTGCACCTTCCTGCTTGCTCCTTAATAGAAACTCGTTTTTCATTCAACATTGGATTGGTTCTCAATCACTGGAACTCAGGATTCGGAATGTAATATCCGGAAATGTAACAACATCTGTTTCTCAGTCGCTGAGTTCTTTCCACCGCTATTGGGACCAGTGTTCTTGCATTTTGTACTGCTCCCTCAGTGATTAAAGTGTATGTTGCTGCAAAGCCACTCATCCAGGATATGGCTGAATCTGACCTTACTTTACTTCAGGAGACGATTTCTCTTCATATAATATATCAATGTTTGCCCTAAGTATAAGTTTGCAAAAGCATTCAGCTGGAAATCTGTACATGCTGTTTAGATGTAAAATTGTACAGTGATGCCTCAAAAAATAATAAAATGCAACACCAACACCACCCCTCCCTATCTCTCTCTCTCTCTTTATATATACCGTACACACATATAAACACACACACACACACACACATATATATATATACACATACATACATACATACATACATATGTATATATACGGTATATATATATACACACACACAAAAGATTGTTGGAGTTGGCAATACAACATGGCTTCCAGGTACATAATTTGCCATAATTTAAACTTTTTTCAAGAGGACAACAAAAACTGCCAGTTTAAGGGCGATGAAAATAGGCAAACAAATAAAAACAGAAATGTTAATCTTGGAACTGTGTTAATAATGGTAATAAACAGAAAACATAATCTAAAACGTGGTTGCTGAAATGCATACTTACTGGCAGTTGATTCATACATTTCAAAGGATTTGGATCGAAGTAAGAGATAAGGTTGCATAGTTGCACTGTAGGCATATGCCAGGGTCATTGTAACTAATGTGCCCCATAAAATTGTGTACTTTTCAATAGGAATAATTTTATATCCAAAGTGGGGAAGAGTTCTATATCTTCCTCTCTAGACTGCTTTCTCTTGTTCTCTAAGAGAAGAGACTGCCAAATCAGAGGCATGGCCTTCAAAAAGCACCTTTGTCCATTTATACTTGGGAAGCAATTGCTACTGCCTGCTGCATTACTCTTGGACTTAAGTGGTGGCTGTCACCAGGAATTGAGATAAATAAATCACTCAAACATTGCCAAGATCTGCTTGGATAAAAATGTCAAGAATGGAAATACGATTTTGAGAATATAAAAGCAATGAAAAGAATCCAAAGAAATTCCTATTTTCTAAGGTGTATGCCCTCTAGCTTTGAATGGTCAATTATTTATAGTAAGGAGTAAGGGGTTGCCTCCTCCTTGACCATTTTATATTTTTCTCCTTTGTTTTTTCATTCGTACTTGTCAAGGATTCTACAGTGTATTGAGAATTTAAAATCCTTAGGGGTGGAGGGGGGGTTGGCTTTCTTTCCACCTATATTCAGATTTCGGAATGCAAAAGACAAAACAATGCTTAGTTTCATGAGAATTCCTAAGACCTTTATAAATTCATTTTGTTTTCATGTCGATATAGAGTTGCTTTATATAGTTAATTTATTCCTAAAGGATTTTAGTTGCTGCATAGCAAGCTATTTCAAAGTAGCAAACAGTAAAAACACACATTGCTGGCAGTGTGCATAAGTATGTTTGCACTTATTTGTATATCTTGTATGTATTGTGTCTTAGCAGGTGGCAGCACAGGGCCAACCATGGTTAATCTCGAGAAAAGCAGGATTGGGTCATATTAATATTTGAATCAGAGGAAGTCCCAAATTATAGTACTAGTCTAGACTACTAAATTCAAAAAATATCCATGGGAAAGCAAGAGGAAATCACATCCATACTAATGCCAAGAAAACAATAAAGTCATGTTTGGTCAGAAAGCAAGCTGGAGTAGAAAGACCCTGTAGAAGCATAAAAGAAGTGATGGCATGGAAAAATGAAAGAATGAGTTACATCTGTTAGGCTCATGAAATGTCCAGTTTTGAATGTTCCCTTACAGTAATAATAACATGAAGTGATACCCTAAAAGGACAAAGCTTTTGTACCAGAATTGTTAATTTTCCATTTCTAGTGTATTTATTCCTTAAGCATTTATAATTAAAGTGTTTAAACTGTTTAAAATCATATTCTTCATTTAAATCTTGAGTAGAATACATTTCTCATTCTGTTGCTTTCCAGACAAGTCTTTTAAGAAATTTCAACCTGCAATACCAATTGAAGAAACACTATCCCCAACCTGATGATTCAGATGAACCTGCTTCAAATATGTACAATACATACTCTTAATCCACAATATAAATGCTAAATTATAGCATTTTCTTTCAATTTGTTCTATTATGAATGAATGTTATTAACACAATATAGAATGTTATTAGCACAATATAGAATATAAAAGATCCATTATACAATCTTACAAAACTACATGTAATCATACTATTCGATATCTATAAAACAAGAAGTATTACTAGCCTTTTTATTGGTTTACTTGTGCCTTAACTGGCAGAAATGTAAGCTGAACTTTTTGGGGGAAAGTTTCAACTGTTGTATCCCTTAAGGATGTATCAACTTTGCCTAAAAATTGATTACCATATGATAAAACACAGATATAATTAAAAATAATCCTTAAAATGCTATTGGTTTTTGTAAAAGATTACTATATATTGATACTAATTTTGTTTATACATGCTTAATTACTATCTTATCTCTTCAAAAATCGTAAGAACTGCTTCTGAGAGTTCTTTGTAAGACCTCCTCAATTATTTGTAATTACTGGAAGAAATTATGAATTGTTTCTGATATCTACTGAAAGTTGATTGTTCATTTCTGAACTGATGGTTTCTTCAGTTAACCAATCAAGAAATTTTACAAAAATATGCCTTGCATAGAGCATGCTAACGCTCAGAAGCTTAGTTGACTTGAAATTGGCTAGATCAATCTTATCTTCTTTCTTAAATTTTGGAATAGTTATTGATCCACCAGATATTTGAGAGAGGACAGGTAAACAAAGTAGGCAATACAGAAGCCACCAATAAGACCTTTGGTTAGTATTGCAGGGATCAAATTTCCCATATACTGTAGCTTGGTTGTGCTATGAGTCTGAATATCTTGCAGGTGGACTTAGGAAACAATCAATAACTAAGTCAAATACATTTAGTTGAAAGAAATGTTCACTAAATAGAGCCTCAAAATGGTCTATCAGACGAGATCAGCCTCCGTAGCTCGTGTAAACGCATGGGCAGTCTCAGGAGAAGATCGGTTAGAAGACATCTTGAACTAGCTTTTTCTACTTAACCATTTTGTGTGTCATTTCTTTTCTCAAACAGAGACTCAATACTGTTGCTTCAAGGTAAATTTGTAGCCCCCAAATAGTAGCTATCACTATTTTTTAATGATGTTCCCCAATGTCTCTTGTATCTCAAATGGATGATCTAAACTGAGAGGCATTTGCAAAGGCTGTTTGAATCTCCTTCAAACTCTTATTTGTGCATTCCAATCCAAGATAGTTTCATCTGAGCAATTATTCTCAGGTCAGTGGATCCAAGCATTATTGATAAATTTTGCTAAAATGGAAAAAAATATCACTATCAGACTGAAAATCAATTGTAAATTCAATTATTTTGTTTAATAGCATATCATTATTGTAAAGCTCGTTTCCATTTGGAATTCCATTTGAAACACTTAGAATTCAGAGATCAAATAATTAAATCTGTCTTTGAGATTTTAACTTCCACAAGGACCAATTTCAGAGATAAAACAAAAATTCTGGATGCCAATTTACAGAAAGATGTGCTATTTTTTCTCTTATTGCTATGAAGGTAGTATATGTGATAAACAGTTTAGTTTATAGAACGGTCTAATGATGCCATGTCTATTCTACACAGAATGTTTTTGTTCACTAAATCGAACATCCAGCTGTCTAGGGTTCTAAAAGCAGAATGCAAAGTATAAAAATCTAATTAAATTTTTATTGAAACAATATAATAATACTGAGCAAAATGGAGTTGTGGGAACAATTTAACAGTTTCAGCAGTGACAAATCCAATCATCTTTCATATTACATAATTAATGTATGTGAACTGTTAGAGAATATATTTCTCAAAAGTTTGGTATTCCAGAAAGAAAACTAATAATAATAATAAAACCAGAAAATACATTGTATTTTAATGTGGCTGAAATGCAAGGAACAGAACAAATATGTCTCCTTATAACATACATTAATTATTGGCTTGTATTACATGCAGTAAATTTTCTGCATCACAATAAACAGGGGAAAGATAAGTGACAATTGCTGTTTTTACAGAACTGAAGTGATATTCCTTTGTGTATCTGTTAGCAATCACAGAAGTCAAAATATGAGCTATCTGAAGGTCCACCATAAGTGGCTACATTTTTTTCAGTGTACATAGATTCAGCAAAATAAGTGCATGCATGATTGTAACACCCGACGGATGTCTTTTTGTGTTGCTTAAACTAGGTCTGTGCGAGTCTTCAAAGAAGTGCTTTGTTTTGATGGCAATTAGAGCAAACACCTCTGCAAGGCAAATGGAACCCTGGTTCACTTGGCAACAGCAGTTCAAGCAAACAGCTAAAGGCAGCATAGATTGACTGACTGAGACTGCTATGTCCGTCTTGACTTTTCATAAAGCCAAATTGGCCCTATTTTAATCAGCCCTATTTTCTATACTTAATAAGCAATGTCATGACAGAGGACAAAGCAATGTGGTGATTGATCTAGGAGTATCTGCATGTAACCCCACCACACACAATCAAATACAAAAGTTTCAGGCAGTCTTTAAATGTAACTACAGGTGTCCTGTGAAATTTTGTTGTACTTGAGTTATTAACTAGCAAATGTACACCATATAACTTCAGTTAGCTAAAGCAGAAGTAATGGTAAAGTGAAAAACTTCCTTGCCTAAAGTTTTACTCCTCTATCCCACTTATATACCACTTATATTCCATACCAGGCAAAGTGAACTACAGAACTTCAAATCCTCAAACTAGGCACCCTTTGGACATTAGAACCCTAAAAT